>JAEMWC010001344.1:97500-186866 GCA_016490735.1 Pachyseris speciosa
GCGCTCGCGATGCAAAACTTGTCCTTTCATTCAAAACACTGACAAAATATCGGGCCCTAAGCGATCTGTTAAGATCACTGATCGTTTCACGTGTACCTCCGCAAATGTTATCTATTGCATAACCTGCACATTATGCAAAAAGTTATACATCGGCGAAACAGGAAGACGACTAGGTGACCGATTCCGAGAACATCTTCGTGATGTTGAGAAAGATGACAAAGACGAATCCAAACCTGTCGCTCGGCATTTTAATCTCCCTAACCACTGCAAACAACACATGTCGATCTCCGGCCTTTCCCTACATCAAGGTACCACGGAAAGCCGTAAAAATCTCGAGCAAAAACTGATCTTTCAAATTGGCACTCTTAATCCCCACGGTATCAACAAGCGCTTTTCATTCAATTAATTTATTCCTGTTTTTCACGTTACCATGTTACCACCAATAGCGTAGCTCCATTTTCTGTATATAAACCATACACAACCCACAATTCCTCGATTCGCTCCGACAAAGGGCTAACGCTCGAAACGTCAGCTAATCGAATCCCTGTGCGGTGGTCAATTTACATTATCAACTCCGTTGATAAACCAAATTTTCGTGTACCAACCAGCAATGTTCACCACCCAAACTATAACTAAGGGAGTTGACACCCAAAGTTTTAGGATTGTAAAAACATGAATAAAATCTGGGTAACTTAATGTTCTCAAAATTAGCAAAGCAATCAACAGTGAAAGGGCCCCTCGAGACTGGATACACTGAAAATAATTGTCAGAAACATGCCAGTCATCATAATCAACAATCTTACTGTTAACAATAAATTCTCCAAGAATTTAGAAGTGACCTTTTTGATCATCCGAGCCAGATTAATGCACAGGATAAGTTCAAGTTGATCGTAATTCAACTTTTGTCACCTTTCAGTTGACATGACAGACAATTCGTGACTCCGAATGATTAAGAATGTTAAAATTCGATCTTGTGTACATGGAAGGATTTGCTGGTGCAGTGAGTTATTGTGCTTTCTTTATGCTGTATTGGTAGGGTAGGATCAGTGGTTCAACCTCAGCAGGGTCAAGTTTTTTTTTCTTTGATCTCTTTTTTCTTTTTCTATTCCTTTTCACTTGTTTTTCTTTTTTCTTTTGTCAACGCTTAAACTGTAAACCAGTTTTGCAATTTAACATGGAAAAGTGGTGAACCAAATCTATGGATATTTGCAACTCAAGAAACCAAGGCCAGTGAAGCTTGACAAAACACTGGCACTTCGATTTTTTTGACAATTTCAAAGAAAATGAAGAATTTGGTAGAAGTCTGCATCTTAGATCTGTTGACCAGTTTCTCGACGATAACCGATATCTCCAACACTGAAAAGAAAAGTTATGTTCAAACAACACCACGCAATCAAAGTTGCGTTGTTAATTTCACTTCCGGTTAATTTCACCATCACTAATACTTAGTCCACCACTCGGTCAATACTTGTTTATCTTCAAAACTGGGTCAAAAGGAAGCTCGAACAATTCAATTCTGACTAAACATTTCTTTTAGAAAGGCTTTTGGGATTTCAGACTCTGATCCTGGTATTGTATGGCCACTAAAATCTACAAGTTTAAAAACATTTACGGTCTTCCGCATAGCTTTAGTTAAGATCGGATAAAATTCTTCGATATTGGACTCCCACTCACCGGTGTTCTGAAATACTGCTCAAAACAAACGCTCTCAAATAAATTCCTTTGCCATGGGATGTACACAGGAGTACCCAACGACCTTTTCTGAGAATTTTTATCGTACGATGTACTAAACACTAGCTGAGTGTCCCGCTGTCAATCTTCGTTAATATTTAACTTTCCTGGCAAAAAATAACCGCTCTTCAATGCCAGCGCGCAAAACTTTTGAGAAATAAAAATCCCAGCCAGCTACGAGTGTGTCGTTTCTCAACCAGCCAGCAAAGTTGAAAATGCCACAAACACGAAATGCCAGCCAGCACGGGTGGAATCTTTCCAGTTTGCCAGCCAGCAGTCGCGTAAGGAAGAAAAATACCCATCAGCTAAGATTGATTTTAACTTAATTTTTGGGCAAAATATGTCAAATGATTTATTTCGGATGTCAGATCGTTCCCAAGACGGGCAGTAGGCTTCTATCTGTATCCCGTGTTGTTTACCTTTAGTTTTTTCCCCGAAGTCCTATCTTCTCGCAGATAAAAATCCAACAAAATACGAAGCCAACTGACAGCACATGCTATTCAATACGTTGAGACTCTTGAAAGTTGCGTTACGAGTCCAAGGACAGTTTGTTTTTCATTAACTTTATTTTCAATCTCACGCAGATAAAAGTGCGTCCTCAGTACTCTCAGCCAGCATGAAAACTGAAATAAGACAACTGCCAGAAATAACGTGTTTTGATTCCTGTCAGCCAGTAAGACTCATTACGGACACAAATTCTAGTAAGATTTCGTTAAAATAACACTGCCAGCAAGATTTTTATTTCAGCAAACATTTTGCCAGCCAGCCCAAAATCGGCCTGCAGAGCGGTTATTTTGCAGATCGGCTCCATCGAGCACTCCTGTGTACATTGTACATCGGAGTAATTCAATGAATCAGTTGCCAGTAATCGGATACCTATGTTATGCGCAACAGATTATGGGATCGCCAGGGGGCAAACATTGCAAGTCGCTAGAAAGAAATGTATGGCATAAAGTTGTTTCTTCGTCAAAAGCAGCAATTTTGAACAAAGAATAACACATTTTCACAGTGATTTTGTGAGAAGCAGAGGTGACTAATGTCGATGCATGGAAATTGTAAGTTTCTGTGTGATTAATGCGGTAAAATATATTGATAAACACTGTTGCATAAGCAGGCGGTAAGAGCAGATTATGAAATCCACTGAATCTGCATCAAGTAATTAATGGTCTCGCAATAGTACGAACAGTTACAAATTTGAGGGGATTCACTCAATAAAGTATTTCCACCTGTATTACATGTGTGCTGATATTTACAACAAGTGTATTGGGACTATACCCGGCGGAGATGTGGGTTTGTTACAACGATCAAGGGTACCCAGATAAACAAAGGGTTCTTCCTCACGTTGGTTTATTGAGATTCTACTTACAAAAAACCAATAGGTGCAGGATGCTTTGTCATGGTCCACAGCTATAAATCGTGATAAAGTCAAAGTGACAATAAGTAATAAGATCTGCTCTAATCATTTTGTACAAGGCCGGAGGCCAGGGTTGACTGACCAACGCGACTCCTGCTAGCGCTGTGTGTACATTGCGTTTCTGAAAGCCTTTATAGCGATTTTCCTTTAATGTGAGAGATCAAGGGAGGTTCCTTGAATATCTTTCTGAGGGTTGGCTGATGTTGAATAAATATCACTTGTCCATAAGTACGTTCTACAAACCATTTTTGTGCTGGATGGAATTGCGTGACAAAGGGCTTTCTGTTTCTTCCCTCCATAGCGAAATTGCTCGGTACCCTCGCACAACAATTTATATCCTTTGGGAAAAATTATCCTTTTGGTAAAATTCCAACAGCAATGATAAGATAATGTTGTAACACCCATAATTAAAAACAAAATGATATCACCACACATAATTACAACTGAAAAAAGCTTTATTGAGTGAATCCCCTCAAATTTATATCTGTTCGTACTATTTCAAGACCAATACTTGATGCAGATTCAGTGGATTTCATAATCTGCCTTATGCAACAAAGTGTTTATCAATAGATTTTACCACATTAATCGCACGAAAACTTACAATTTCCATGCACCGACATTAGTCACCTCCGCTTCTCACAAAATCACGGCGAAAATGTGTTATCCTTTGTTCAAAATCACTGCTTTTGACGAAGAAACAACTTTACGCCATACAATTCTTTCTAGCGACTTACAATGTTTGCCCCCTGGCGATCCCACAATCCGTTGCGCATAACATAGGTATCCAATTACTGGCAACTCATTCATTCTGACAAAACATTTCAATCTTTTCTCTGTATAGAGACGATGCATGACCGACCTAATGACTTTATTTACTACAAAATTCTCTAGTTAACGCAAGAGATGTTTCAGTGGCGCAATCAGATAATGGGCCAAATATGAGTGTTGCTGAAGGTCGCAAGTTCAAGTCCCAGCACTGCTGTTAGAAAATTTATTTCTCTTCTTATGTCTTTGTTTCTTCCTCTGGCCGAGATGGGCACGGGCCTCTTGGCGGACACCACAACAAAAAATACCCCCCCCCAAAAAAAAAAAAAACAAAAGAAAAATGGGTATCACTAGAAGCAGCTCGTTGCTAAGCAATGGCGGCTTAATAATCAACTCTTTTATTAAGTGTGCGAGGTATCCACTCAACTGATAACCTTAATAATGCCTTGTGCGGAGGTTAGACAGAAAATGTCTTTGGCGATCACATTCAAGTGGAAATACTTGGCACTTGCAATAGCAGAGAAGGTTAACGAGGACTATCAACTTCTTCAGGGTCAGACATAGCCCTAAAATAGAACAAAATAAAGTTTTGGTTGAAAGATATGGTGATCAAAATGAAGATGCTGTCGAATGACAACTCCTGACTACAAAAACTCTTAAATACCAGATCAAAGCTGTAAGGTGTGGCACAATTGCATAGCATTACAAATGCATGATGTGCGCTGCATACCAATCATAAAAGCATGGAAATGCTTGACACCTAGGACAGCATTGTACTCTAGCAACATGAAAAATTAAATTTCAGCAGGACAAACTCCCTACTTTCATGTACGTACATAATTACTCGTGCTGTAAGGAATTATTGGGGCTTCTGATATTTCACAAAAAAAAATTGGGGAAATAGCATGGGATTGATACCAAATTGCAGTATGGCATTGCATGGGTGGAGAGGTCTATTGTGCAATGAATTATGCAATTTTTCTTTGATTTTATTTTACCTTGTCACACAATTGTTTGAAATTTTATATAGTGGATTGCTCAAGTGCCTAATAAGTCTATCTGAATTTTAATGCAAAATTCAATGCAGTTGTATAAAATTGGAAAAATGCGAGACAAAATTTATAAATCTTTGAGGGTGTTTTCTCAGACCCTCAAGTATTTAATGTATAAATTTGAGATAAGGATTTAATTCGCCCAATTTATTGATCTATATAGTCTTGATCTTGCTGCTATTTTTAAGCGCTTGACTTTATTCATTTTGTAAATGAGAAAACCATCTAAAACACAATTTAAAGAAGAATGCACTTTGTACTGTGTTTATAAATTTCATTAATTTAAATCACACTGGCCACTTTATCCACAGGTAGCCCAAATGCTGTTGTGTTTAAGTTTAAGGGTTTGTATAGGAATTGTAAACTATGAACATGTTACCGCAGATATTTAGGTTACGCAGAAAATAATGAGCAAATTATGCGATCGCTCATGATTTTAAATCAATTTCACAAAATTGAGCCCTTGTGTAATATCAGAAGCTTAAGCCCTGACTGAAATGGCTCTGTTCCTTTTTCTAGTTTTAGGGTGACAAATTTTTGCACACGACTTGATCATGCCACACAGCACTGCACAGTAGGTTGCCCATCTTAGAAAGATGTTTTTAAAGTTGACATAAATTTCTGTTTCAATTTTTTTAGTAAAAGGTGTTTTCATGAGTCATGTCGGGGGTTTCTATGACCATTATGTTGAATTCTAAATTATTCAATAAGTGTTTCCTTTCTCATACAGTGAACAGAAATATCCATGATTGTTCAGCATGAGCATTGTATTTTGAGTCATTTTTGTCTCATTGATGACAATTGTAGTCATCAAATGAAATATTGTGACGGCTCAGATTATGCAAATTTGTTGTTAACCCTTCATAAAGCACATGACCAATGGCATTATAGCACAGTTCTGCTTTGTGATTGGTCATAACGAAGTCACATGAGCTAGAGCGCTTCAAGTAAATCAAGCTGTTTTTGAAAAGCAGGTTGCTTCTTCTCTTGAGATTTTCTGTCACCTTTACTGCAGTGTCACATTTGATAAGTAGTGGGAAATTTTTTTCATGTCCTGGGGATTTGCAAAGATTATCGTAAAACGAAGTACGATTCTAAGGTGCCCATTAAACTCATGGAAGCACAGTTGTTTATGTTGACTTTCACCGCCCAGGCCCGGCCAGGGGTGTAGTGGGATACCAGTATATCCGGTTTTTTCCCCATATGATACCAAAATACCTTAAAATTAATGCCTAAAATTATCTTGAAGCATTTAATTCATGTCTGTATACCAAATACCTAAAATTCAGGAAGAACCAGATACTTTATACCCAAATTGTAACACAAAAATACCATATACCTGAATTAAAATGGCTCTAGATACCGTATACCCAAAACCCCTGGCCAGGCCTGACCGCTGAAACACCCAGTTAATGATTTGGGTCAATGTGAGCAGAACTGGTCAGCACCGTAGATACAGAACAAAGTCAACTTGTAAAGGTTGTGTCTATCCTCTGACTGTCAAGACTGCCTTACAAAAGAAATCATGAAGTTGGGAAAATTTGAGCAATATCTGACGACGAAACATTACATTTTAAAAGGTGTTTGCGTGACAGTCTACGACTTTCCTGTTGATGACCGCTAGTAAAAAATGTCTAGATGCATGAAGACACTTCAAAACAGCATATTTTTCACAGCAGTGAATTAAAACTACTCTAAACATTAAACTGACAAAAGACAAATTAAAGTATTATGGAGGTCATTATTGTGGTATTTAGTTTTGCCTCAAGAGTTAAAATTACAGTGTACAGGCGAGATAATTTCCCACATGCAACTATCACTGAGGCAAATGAGGGACAACTCATACTTATATACATGTAAGTGGGGGGTTAAAATAAAAGAAAGACCTCTGTATAGTAGAGGTATGGATATTTTCTGGATATTTTCTACTCATGACCTCCGCTATAACACTTGCCTAAAGAAGAAGACCAGGAGTACAAATCTCCTTTCACATGCAAGCAACAAAATCTCCACTATACTTTTCAGAAAAGCGTTTCACTAAAAAGGTGTTAAACTGAAATCATATTTCAAGAAAAAATGGCCATTTATGGGAAATTCACTTTTAATGACTTTCCACCTCTTTTACTTTTAGTCAATCAACATTAATTCCCTCCCGTTTTATAAGCGACTCTCTCCTCCTGGAGATTATAGTGCAGGAACAAAATACTGTACACTGGTTAACCAATACCAGATTTAATGTACATACCACATGCAGTACAGGCCACAGGCCACCCTTCTTTATCCTAAAAGTAACAATTACCTTTGGAACTCAGTGTATCTTTCTTTTTGTATGCACTGTAATTTGCATGTTTGGCAGTCAACTTTCTCTTCATGAAAAATGAGTGAGATACAAAATGAGTGAGATACAAAGTCTCACAGACTCTTTGATTTGTATAAGATAAAATAAATTATTATTCTTATCATGCAATGCTTGGAGCTGTAATGGGATTTTGCAACTTTACAGGGATATGTTCATGAACAGGGATTCTATGGATATTCAGTACAAACAAACACAGATCCGAACATAAAAAAAATGAGGGATAGTTTACATTATTTTTTGGAGGATTAAATATGGCCCAAGTTAAGGCTAATTAATTTTTAGCTTTTTGTTATTAGATCAGTTTATTAATGTGATGTACATACATGTACTCCACTTCACTGCGTAAGACATGTTTTGGTTGCTTTTGGTTGTGTCTCCCCATGCAAATACTTGCATGAATCAAAGTGATTGGATTAAAAACATAACCTTGTCGAGGATGTGCACTGTAACTGTGAATGACTACCCTTATAAATTAAAGCACAATAAAATATTGTTTGGTCTCTTTCAGGATGTGCTCAACTTTGAATATGACGAAACATTCCCTGTCAGGTTTGTTACAGTCCTCTGCTATATATCAATCCTAGCCTGATAATTAATGAAGATTCCTATATAAGAAGGCATAGAAATGTAGAAACATTAATTTTTATCTTGAAGTAATAATGAAAAAGATTGAAAGAGCCTAGCTATCAGCTTATTTTAAAAACAAAGTATTAATTAAATTTAATGAGCAAGTATAATTAATTTTGTTATGTCTTTGTTGAAGTATTTAGTCAGTTGTGAAAGAGTTCATATTTTTCTGAAAACTTTTTAAGTAGGCTTTGTGCCATTATAAAGAAAGTCACATTATGTAGCAAGGAACTGTATGGTTTAGGGAAAGTAGGGTAGAGAATGTTTATGACTGTATAATCACACAATATACAATTCAACAAACAGTATTCAGACTTTCTTTGTCTGGCAGACCTTGATAAAAGTTCAAACTCTATGTATAAATTAAATCGAGTCCAACTCTGCTTCCCCTTTCACGATCAGAAACTATTGAAAAAGATGTCATTTTAAAGAAAAGTACAGTTAATAAAAATTAAATAGGCAATGGAGGAGCTTGTTGTACTATTATATAACAACTTAATAATTTGGCAATGTTAATGGTGGCACATTTTTAATAATAATAAGTGCAATAATATTAATTTAAAAGTAAATGAATACAGAAGTATTTGCTGCAAAAGATAATGCTATAGTTTTAATTGTATTTATAATGTTTTTTTATATCTACAATATAATTTTTACTTGCCAGGGGTCTCTTCTTCGACTGTGAGCTTGGAAATCTGCTTAAGGTACATAATTATATGCTTAAAATAACATCAGGATGAAAATAATGATAGAAATTACTTTTATCAAGATGTAGAAGCATGTATTTTAACCCATTGACTACCGAGCATTTTGCCGAAAAACACCTTTTCCAAGATCAGGCATGCACAGAAAACAAAATTTTGAGATAGTTTTTGGGTTGAAAAGTTTCACCGCCAGATAGTTTTTGGGTTGAAAAGTTTCACCGCCCCCTCTCCATCTACCTTTCACTGTCTCTCCTCCCCTTTTCTTTTGCTTTTCTTGCCTCACTTTCTTTTTCTCTTGCTGGGCATTTTCTGGGCTTCCTTTTGGTGGGAAAAGATTTGTGGAAAACTTTTAGGATCACTGGATTTGGTGAGAGGACATGCAGGTGGTTAGTGGAACAAGATTTTCATTCAAATTTTCAGCTCAATGTCACTTGGTTTTTTCACGTTTTCTCTGGCCTGTTTGATGGAATGGTGCTCATTTGGGTATGGTTTGAAAGATCTCTTCCCCTACACATGCTACTTTTAAAGTTGTTCATGAGCATTAAAACTGATGACGTCACAAGCAGTACAAGGGACGTGGTTCTGCACGGCTGGTTTTGCCTGGCATGGGTGCCAGTGGGTTAAAGTATGGATTGAGTTATGACACTGATACTGTATCATACAGAATTGATAAAATGCTTGTATCAATTTCCTTCTACTGTTATTGGTTACTTAAAACCAGTGGTTACAACAATCATACATGTAGTTACTATAAGTAATAACTTAAGTTACCAGCCTTTCAATTTTGTTCTTCTCCATTTTTGTGGCTACTGTTGCTAGTAACAGTACCATATTGCTGTCATGTGTGTGGGTTAAGTTAATTAATTGGGTAAGTGTTCGGAGATCAGGGCTGGCACGTCACTCAACTGAATATCGGCGTAATCCAATCAGTAATGTCTTCACTCAGTTCTGGACGCTTATCATCGGTGCAATTCAGTTAGTCGTCAGGGTGGAAACTCTCAGCTCAAAGCACGCGCTTGTGTTTGCCTTTTGTCCAGCGATCCAGCAAGGTTGTAGTTTGCTGCTTGTTTGCACTGAAACTTGAGCACATTTCTCACTCAGTGTCTCCATTACCTCTTCACAAAGTCAGTATTCTTTAGATAGGACGATGGCTTCGTGAGATTGTACAGGAAAATGGTGATCGCGACTGAGTCGTGTTTGTTTGAAAGCCACAGTTTTCATGGATGCGCGCTATATGATGTTCAGTCAATTCCAGTGTTTCTTCGTGAGGTATGTTTCAGTTCAATGGATGATTTCAAAAATTTTCCAGCAGAATGATGATCAAAGAATAGATGATTTTGTTGACAGCTACAACGGGCTGTGAGCTGAGGGCTTCATACAATGGGCGAGTGTTATCAATCGAGTTCGAGAGGTTTTCTAGCAGAAGGGTGCTCTCTGAAATGAAGTATTTGTCTGCTGACATCCATGACAATCGAACCAGCCATGTACTACAAGATCTGGCCCAACAATGACTCTTTTATGGGGACAAATAATGTCCTTATGGAGGCAAAAAATGTGTTATTTCAAGGGTCAAAGAAGCCAATTGTTTCCCCCAAAGTTGTGATACAATGCGCGAACATTAAAACAAGTCTATTGGAAACGTTCTGGAAACGCAAATGAACCTCAAAATCAGAGAGAATTCTTTTCTCAGGACAAAATAAGAGTAGCATAAAAATACAGATATATGATGGTAATTTGCACAAAGCAATTTTTATTTAAAAATGCAAATGGATTAAAAGATTATTGTCCAGTTAGTGAGAGTTTGTGTTGAATATTAACTCCACTAGAGGTGTGAATTCAAGCTTGGTGTGAGTTTAAGCTTATAGTGAGTTTAAGCTTATATTGCTGCTTAACTTTATTAGATGATTCTCTACAGCTCTTATTTGTATTTCTTTGCATTAGACCACAGATGAATGTTGTAAAAACTGAGCGAGGATTCCAATAAAATCTCCGATCAGATAAGGGCTGTGTTTGGAAATTAACAGCATTCATATGGTACTATTAAATCTACTAAGAGCGTACGTAAACAAAGCCTTCTTGAATTTCAGCAAATGAACCTTAAAATCCTGTCCTCAGGACAAAATAAGAGTAGCGAAATTTTGATTAAAAATCTCTGATGCAAACAGCTTGCCTTGCATGACTCGAGTGACGCAGCTTAATCTAATAACTGAATAACAACTGACAAACGTTTCGTACATGTATCCCTTTCTTGTGAAAATGAAAATGCTTCAGCAGTAGCCACATGCAGTCCTTGACTGTCTATTTTTTTGTAAAGTAAAGTGTCATGGTTCTTATCATTGACAAAGGCAGTATGTTTTGATTATTTTTTAGGTTGACACCTATGGAAACATCCTTGTTTGTGTGCATGGTTTTGAATTCTTGAATGGGTATGTACTAATTAATGTAGATGGGCAAAACACTTGTACAGTGTAATGGAATTTTGTTTTGTTTAGTTAGTGATCATAACACTTTACCATGGTTAGAGTATAATAATGGCTATTGTGGTATTATAATTATGCCAGACCCATGCAGCAAGTTTTCAACTGGGGCATGCTCCCCCAGAAAATTTTTAAATTAAAGTTCCCTGAAATGGCTGGAAATGCTGGAAACTAACATGGTTCATAATAAAGTTGTGATGTAACGCGGGCTCTCATTGGTTAAAACAGCATACTTTATCAGAGTGCAGATGCATGGCCAGCTATGGTCTCACGCCATCAAGTTGACCGAAATAAAAACTGGCCGACCAATTTCCGAATTTTTCCCTTGGTTTTTATTTTGAGTGAGACGTCTTGTATGACCTAGAAGACGAGTATGAAAAGAAGCTGTTAGCCTCAATGGATTTGGAAGATGCATCTGCGAGTAACACCACAAATAACAGCATGATATTAATATCACAGGTGTTTTCAGAATTAGAAGTTGCTTATATTGTCCAAGTCAGGCAGAGACAAGGGCAATTTCAACAACTTCTGGAAACAAGTGATATTCAAAGTGAGTAAAATAAGAAATACAACAGGATGGAAATGCATGAAACCCCAAATAGAAACTTGAAAAAAAAAATAATAGAAACTCGAAAAAAATCCGAGTTCCAGATGGGAACTCAGTTCCCATCTGGAACTCAGATTTTTTTCGAGTTTCTATTTGAGATTTCATGCATTTCTATCATGTTGTATTACAAGTGATATTAACCCTTAATTTTACGAGGACTCATTCCAATAACGTGTTAAAAGCATAAGGGTAAAATTTTCTTAACACTGCTGAGGCACGTTGAAAAACAGTCAGCCAAGCGATGTAAAACACTTTCCTTTGCAAGCCAAACAAACAAACAATTCAACTACTTTTTAATTTACATCCAAAACGAGTGTAGATGATTATTATTTACATCCAGTCGAGAGATAAATACAAGTTTCAGTCCTGAACAAAAGTAACAAAGATTACACCAATTAATGTTCAAAGCTTTAATTTATTTAATTCACCTGTGCTGTACTCTGACTGAGGTTTCCACCACTTGAAAATACACATCCATATAAAAACAGGCACCCGTAAACATTACATTATTACAAATAGTTTGTCCAAATGGTTTCCACCAAGTTTGAGCTACTCGTTCCTCTCATTAATGGTAAACTATTCTGTGAACCTTTTTGGTGAGCTGCAAGATGCTGTGGTAAAGTAAAGCCCCTGAGGCTTTGAATCATTACCACCCATTCACCACTCAGTTGATCCTGATTTTAGGCCAAAAAACTGCTTGCACTTTGATAGTTTTTTAACTTTGATGGTTTGACATTTTGACAGCTTTGGTCTGTTTTAACCAATAAAATGTTTTGAACTACATGTATTCTAACAAGGATTGTGATTGGTCTGTTTTAGTGTGCCTTATCAGAGTACAGATGTATGGCTGACGCCACTCCTAGGATTTAGAAAATAAAGTTTTCCAAAAATTTTAGCTGAATGCGCAAGGAAATTAAGAAATTCTTTATTACAAAACAAATGAAGCCTCGCCTGTGATCTGTTCTGTTGTAAAGCACTTAGGAACCGGATAGAGCACTCAAGAAGTAGGGAAAACGCTCAGCCACATCTCATGTTTCCCCTACACTTCTTTCGTGCTCTATCCAATTCCTGTGTGCTTTACAACAGAACACATCACAGGCAAGGCTTCTTTATTTGTTAAATAATCAGTTTTCAGTAGAACATTAAATAGAAGAGTAATTGAAAATCCATACATACATCCTTCATTGACTTTCCTCATAGAGGCTTTTCAAAGACAATAAATCTAATTACATACTACAATAAAAGATAATAACTAACTACTGAGGTAAAAACCGACCAAGAGGACTCTAAGAAAAATCCAATTAGTTTTAGTATTACTTGCTTTTTACTATTGAAAGGTGGGGGGGGCTAAAGCCGCCCCCCCCCCCCCCAGCCCCTCCCCCTGTGCAGTCCCCGATAACTGAATAAGTGACCTTATACACATATGAGCAGACCAGTTTCTTTCTCATTTTACCACAAACCAATTAAACATCCACTTCCATGTAGTCAATTACAATTGAAGTGTTTGATGCAAAAAGGGCGATGCGTAAGTGATGATTTTGGTCGTTTTTTTGTGAATTTTTGCATGTGGCCTTACAATTGATTCAATAGAAAAACATTGCTCTGAATTTTTTTTTTTTTTCCCTTGGAGCTCTCCATTGGGAGATTAACTATACATTTGATTGACATGCATTATTAGAATCTGATCAAATCAAAACAGTTCCAAATCCGGGTATGCAGTTTCTCATTGCCCTTTGCTCCATTCTCCTGGGGGCTTCAACGTTCACCTCTGCGCTCCCCAACAAAACCCCCAGCCATGCAGGCTAGCAAAGGTGCCCGGCCAGGTGACCAAGAATTTTTCCTAGTTGCCCAATGCCAAACGTTAGTTGCCTCTGGTGACCTGGCACCACTAGAGCACAACCTTGCACTTAATTTTGAAACTCAAGATGAAAGAAGCTCTTCTCACGTTGAATGGGTAAACTGCATTGAAGAAACAACTCAAACATGTTAATTTAACAGTCTTGCTTTCATGCATGACTTTTTTTTGTTTTTCAGCTGACTCAGGTATTATATATTTAATGCCAAATGAACATTTTTGTTGTTGTTGTTGGAGTGCTGAGAAACTGTATATTAGCATGCATTAATATGTAGTTTTTCAGCACTCCAACAACAACAACATTTTAATTTAGCATCATTTTATGTTTCACTGTTATGTAATATTTTCACAGATTGTATCCACATCATACTGTATTACCGGTATCTGTAATCAGCTATTAGCATTACTTTATACATAGTTACAAAGTCATAAAACTCCTTGAACTTAATTCAAACGCCATGATATGTATGATAAGGAAACCAAGCAATTTCTCGTATGGATATGTTTATTTGGATGCCACCACTTTGAGTGATGAAAACCTCTGCTTAGAAGTGTAATAATCAACTGTTGAAGCTTCACACAATGTTTTCTTCTTGCCTTTGCCTTTTTCAGCCATGAAGTGAGGAGGTTGTACCCAAATAAATTCGTCCAAGTAAGTAATTAGGTTGTTTCCCAGATCATAGTTCACTGTATTCATGGATGACTACTTTTTATTGTTTGAGTGCTAATTATAAATTGTCACTTGCTTATAGTTTGTTGGTTTGTTCTTAAGGAGGTGGGGGTGTGAGGGAAAGGGGCATTGTTTGGTTACTTTTAAGCATGAACCAGTGTTTAATGGGGTTGGTTTTGAATAATGAGCTTAATATGCTTTTTGTGGTTTACTGCCTCCATAGGGAGGTGAAGCCACTTTGTTGTCCTGTTGAATGAGTGAGTGAATGAGTTAATGAGTGACTGTGTAACAATACATCACGAACAACCTATTCCCCGATCTTAGCTTTTGTTTGTTCCTTCCCTGCCTCCCCTAGAGAGGTTTTTTTGTCTCCTTTTGTTCTAATTGTCTTCAGGAATAATAAACCAATCATAATTCACTAACTGCGAGTCAGAGTCTTTGGGAGTGGTAGAGAGAAAGGTTTTAGTCACCCGCATAGAAGATCAAATTTCAAATTAAAATGGTGGTTGCTTCTTGCCCGGGTGAATTTTCAAGATAGCACTGTATGCCGGTCTTAGAAGGGAAACACAGCTTTTTGAAACAGTAAATCGGAAGAAAAAGTTGTAAGGACCACTCGACAGCTAGAACAGTGGAAATTGGTCAGTTCATAGTGAAGAAATCCCTCTTCAAGGACAGATTGTGGTTTTAGTGAGGCAGACGAAAATGTGACCCTCCATGGGAAAATGGTTCGCATGTTACTTGTCTAACACGCTTAGCATGTGCTCATGCAAAGAAACACAAAAGAATTGGACAAGTGTGTTTGTGCCCTTGTTAACAGTGTGTTAACATGGTGGGCCTTTCAACATGCAAGTTTAACCAAGTAAATTTCTTTGTTCTTGACACACAAGCTCTTAACACGGTCAACAAATGGGGATGGCGAATGGTAAATCCAAGAATTTGCGAGACAGCTAGGCTGATATACTGGAAAAGCTCTATTAAACTCTATTAACCTCTCTTTTAAGCCCCCCTCTCTAATAAGCCCCCCGTTTGGGAGTCAGTTTTTGTAATAAGCCCCCCTCTCTAATAAGCCCCTCCCCCTTTGGGACACAAGATTTTGTAATTATTCCCTCCTATTCCTATTCCCTACGAAATACACTTTATGCGGCCCAGTTGGTTTATTTTTAAACAAATATACAATAAAACACACAATACTGTTTCCTGCTAGGTATTAAATAATAAAGTTTTGCTGCGATTGTTTGAGATTTGTACAGAAACTATTTAACACGAAAATGGTGTGTTCAAAGATTTAAAATAAGCCCCCCCTCTCTATTAAGCCCCCCTCTCCAATAAGCCCCCCCCCCCCCCCCGGTGATAACACCTGAAATTAAATAAGCCCCCCCGGGGGCTTAATAGTCTTACGGTATTTTCTGCGAGTCTGAGACCTTCTTAGCCTTGCAAAAGAAATCAATACTCTGAGATGACGTTGCAAATAAAATTGAGATGGTGAGACCGGTGAAATTTGACAAAATTAACTTCCGTGAGACATGTATTTTTTGAAGAACCATTCACCACCCCTACAATGGTACGGACGTCAGAGAAGAGATACACTATGTTTTCATGTTACTTTTGACTCTACCGATGAAAGGCTTCTACAAAATATAAACATTTAGTTTCACTGACAGTCGAATACAATTCTTCTCGAGTCCTCGAGAGAGATTTTGATTTATCAAACTCACAGAGATTTTATTGGTGGCAGCTAGCTATATATAGATCTGAATCTCATGCTAGGCAACCAGTTGTAGAGTGACCATATTTCATTCGATCATGTTTCATACCACAGCATTTGGCAGACTTCGATACATTTCAAAGCAATGTTTTGAGATTTCTTTGCCAGCATGGTAGAAAACATTGTTTACCTTTTCACTATTAATAGTGTTATCATTAACTAACAGCGTTTATTCTAAGCCAAACAAGAAAGTGTATTTCCGAACTCTTTTCACATCTTTGAAAGCCAGTTGTATTTGTAAGGGGAACAGCAATTTGTGGGTTTTTCCAGCGGTGTGAGAAAATTTGAAAGTGTTTGGTAACAAAACAAATAAGCCTTAATATCAAAGCAAAGCAAGCAAAATTCAAAACAAGTCTTCGTCTGGATGAAAACTGCAACTTGTTACCATAGAGTTTGCAGTTACTGTAATATATGGTGGGTTCCTTTCAGAGAATCCAAAAACAGATTTTTGATCTAAAAATGGATTTTGCATTCCTTTCAGCAAATCCAAATCTGGATTTTGAATCTAATGAATCCTTTCTGGGAATAGTGATCTGCTCCTTTCCTTTCACCAGTGGATTTGAAATTAATCTCATTGACCAGTGTTCGACGAAGGAGAACACACACTAATCTAGTGTCCCTGTGCATGATCATACCAGAAAATTATAACATTCCTTAATATGTGCGGGAAAATTTGTTCAGGTCAATCAAAGGTGTGACATGTGCAGTATGTCTCATACGAAGAGATTTTCCTGGACACGTAGAAGTCTACATTAAATAGGCCTTTTTGAGGGTGTATAATTATCTGTAAACGAATATTATGCTTGCGTTAAGGGCCCATTATCACCCTTGATCCAATGCGGTCGTTTGTTTTTGTTTTGAAATCGCGCCATTGTAAAATGATGCTTCTGATTGGTCAATTATTTTTATCACACTTTTGATCTGGTTGACATCATGCCAAGTTGTCTGTTGTCCCTGGTTTCGCAAAGCAAATGGCTACAAATTCAACTTGTATATTTCTTCATATTTCTTCATTGAAACCGTGAACAATCCGTTCAATCAAAACAACAAATTATTGAACAATCCGTTATTGATAAAACACGCTGATTATGTGCCAAGGATGGTGACAAAATATCCACAAGAAAAATATTTATTGTCGGGTAATGGTTTCAAATTTGCAGTAAGAAAAATACTCATACAATGTACGTTCTCATTCAACTATCCTGTCCTTTCGTTTTATTGTGTTCAAAATACAGTTGACCATGCAGCTAGACAAAAGGAGGAAAAGGTTGAACTCCGCATTAAAACATGGGAGGCAACAAAAGACGTGTAGTCCTCATCGATCATGGCGGAGGTCTCGGCTAGAAAGAGAAATTAATTATCATGCAGTTTAGGCAAGCTGCGAACTGTTCGAACGTAAAGCTAGGCTGCCTGATGGGGCATAAAAATAGCAGTCGATAAAGAGACTTAGCGACAAGTCAGATTAAAAACACTGAAGAGTTGACCAAAGCTGCAGAATCCATTACACAAACTGACCTTGAGGTAAAACATCAAACATGCGGAAAACAGTTATCCAGACACGTATAATTTTTAATACTCGCCATCAAATCAGTTTCCAAATCACAGTAAGTTAGCTCCAACAAGCTCAGCAAATTCTTGAAAGCTCCGAGGTAAAAAGCACCAAACTTGAACCAAGTGTCCCTGAAATTCCCCGCCTTGAACCTCACTTTGCCAATAAAACAACAATGCAAAGTCACTGCTACCGACTATTGCCACACTGACTCTTTTGACTCTAAACAGGCCAAAATTTACATACATACAAATTGTTCCCAAAATAATACAGTCAAGGAAACTGAAGAAGACTAAACAGGGCATTGTTGGATATATAGCCTTGAACCACCTTGTTGTCAGTCCAGAACACTTCCAGGATTTCACCATACTTAAGTTCTTGTTGCAGAAAGGAGCTAACTTTAACAGATAGCGGGGCTGCGGTAAGCTCTAACCTTGGAACTGTGCTGGGCTTTAAAGGTGTTACTCTTGATTTGGCCATGACAAGGGAACCTCTGCTGTTGATCATTGTCAGATATATTCTGTGACAGAAACATTGGCCATCATCTTCTTCAGTCTTATTTCGGTTGACAATTCCGATAATACCCCAACCTAAGGCAGTACTTTTGGCATACGGGTCATTGTTTTTGCCAGGTATGATCTCCTGAGGTTTGATAGCTCGTGTGCAATTGGTTCCTATGAGTATCCCAACTTCCACGTCTTCTCTGTAGGGTATGAGCTGATCTGCAACAGATTCAAGGTGAGGCCAGTTGCATGCTGTCTCCAGTCTTGGGATCTGCCCTTGACTGGCTGGAATACTTCCAGGTGAGTATGCCTCTGGAAGGTGAATGCTGATTATTTCCTTGAACCCTTGAACAACCAATCCACTTATCTTCTCGCACGTGACAACTTCCTCGGCCAGGACAGTTGATATCTTTAGCTGTACATTGGGACCATTCACGGAGAGTTTCTTCAAGACTGTCTCTTCGACAAAGCAGGCATCGCATTGGTTGCCAAGCATACGTTAAGTCCTTAGCATGAGGGTTATCTTCATGACATAACCATTCAGCGTGTTTTCTTGACTTGGAGGCTACAATGCAATGAGAGGTGGATTCAGCATCTGACATGGTTGAGGCTCTTTTATTTGCTACGAAGGAGTCATTGTTTGGCATAGTCACTTATGAGCCATTGCAGGTACTGCAACTCTTCCTGTTTTGGCAGTTTTTGTGAAAGTGACCCCATGCCACACTTCCATGACAGAGACCTCTTCAGTGAATAAACTGCCTCCTCTCGTGGAGTGAAATCTTCATGTTAAACTCTTTGCACGCCTAGAGACTGTGCATTCTTGCAAACATAATAAAATTCTTTTTTCTTAGTTTCTTCTTTGATCCTTCTTTGTGATTGGTGCTTTATCTTGCTTGAGTCCATTGCAAAGCACTCTCTTCTTTGCAATCTGTTGTTACTCTTGCTTGCTGCATCTGGGTCTCTTTTGACATCCTCTTCTCTTGTCAGCTTATTGGAGATCACAGGGTTGCATGATATTCTTGATTCCCTTTTCAAAAATTCACAGAAGGCTGAAAAGGGTGGATAAGATTTGTCGCTTTGATTTTCACTGCCTCCCACAGTTAGTCCTTCATGGTCTTTACTCAATTATTGATCCACTTCATGACCCCAGCAATCTATTAAGTACCAGGGAAGCTTTTCGTAGCATTAATTTTTCTGATTTTCATCAGGACCGTCGAGGACTTTCAGATACTTGATCTCCTTCGTCATTGTTTAACAGTGAAGGAGAAAGTCTGAAAAATTTTGCAGACTTAAGCCATCATTGGGTGGGATCTTCAAACACTCATTTATTCTATTGCGGTATACGTCAGCAACAAGAAATGGGTTACCATATCTTTCTGTAAAAATCTTTCAATTATCTTCTCTCAATTATCATGTCAAATGACCTCTGCCATGTAGGATAGTGGAGAAGATCTCCTCTGAAGGTTTCTAATTCAGGCAGCGGTAGCAACTCTCTAGTATGTCTTTGCATCAAGAGGTCAGCCAACTGATTTAGCGCATCTCCATCGTCTGAGTGGTTATTATAAACTTTCGAGTCAGATCCATGCTTTTCGAGTTGGTGTCCCTGAGTTTTGCTGGGAGAGAACATGTTGGCATATGGGTCTTGGGCATTGAAAAGCTAATGAAATCTTGAGTGAAAGGATTCAGTGTGGAGGGATAACTAGAGAATAAATAAATAAGTAGAAAGGAAATACGAGAGAAAAAATATTAACTAAAGATAATAGTACAAGTTTGAGGAAGGAAGAGTGAAGTACAGAGATTTTTGGCTATTTAAATAGTCTTACTTTTTGCTCTATCATAGGTGTTTCAATATTAATAAACATTTTCAATTCCAAAATGTCAAAGATAAGTTGGTTAAATATTTTTTTGAAAGCTGTCTTAGGTTGGTCTCTTGCACAACGTGGTATTTCATTCCAAAGTGTTATGCCAAAAGAGCGTTTTTGTATTTCTAATCTACTGCTTTGGATGAAGAATTTACGAGAGGTGGATATAATGTGTTGTATAAATGGATACTGGAAGTTTTATGAAATAGTTTCAAGATGTTTGAGGGAGCATTATCATTGTTGATATCATGCATTAAACTGGTGATCGACTCATAGTAGAGAAACGACAAGGGTAGAACATTTGCATTGGCAAAATAAGGAATTGCATGAACACATCTGTCGGCAAAGTAAATCACGTGATTAGCGCTCTTTTCTGCAGAATAAAATTTTATTAAGATGAGTCTTCGATGACTGACCCCAGTAAGCAAGCCTGTAAGTTAGGTAAGGATGAATTAGTGACTGGTAAACATTTAAGAGTACATGTTGTGGTGCAAAATGGGTAATTTTCCCTCAGATCGATTATTTTACTGATTTTTGTGGTGACGGCATCAATATGGAATTTTTACGAGAGATTTTTATCCATGTTTGACAGTCAACTTTCTCTTCATTAAACTTACATCAATGAGATATCTCACAGACTCTTTGATTAAACAAGGGATCATATCTCATAACATTTTTTGACTGAAAAGTAAACATTAAGGTAGTAAAAAGATGGAACTATTTGAATTGAATCACTTACTTTAATTTAGTGACAAGAATATACCAGTTGCTGTAAGCACTGAATGTACATCGTATACCTGTCATTTTACACTTTATACAGGTTGATTTTTTTAAAGGAATAGCTCATGGAGAGTGCTGAAAAATACTATGCCCCCAGAACCCCCTACAAACTTGCACCTCCAGTGCTCATTTACACCATCCCTGATGTATTCACTCCAGACATTTACAAAATTCCTTGTAATTATAAGATCAAAGAATCTAAACATATTCAATGCAAGCAACCTACATTAAATCATCAAATGTATCATGCTAATTTAAAAATACATGGTCATGTTTCCTTTTCTTGTTATGGCTAATTTATAGCATAATCTGTGAGCATTATAAATATAACAACTTTGTACTTAACCCTTTAACGTTTCTTTTATTTTGGATGATTCAGAAAGTCCTTGTTATGGAGCCATTTGATAATGTTCAAATCGACAGAAAGTGCTTATAACTATATACCATTTTTACGAACATAGAGAGCCCTTCCATTAATACTTGTTGGTGGATTGACAGTTGACTCCCTAGGGAGTTGTGATGTCAAATGTGTCGCAATTTGAACCCTCAAACCAGGGCAAAACGAATGTTTTTGGTATGCTGTGGCTGGAGAATTGGAGCTGAGAGCGGTTCATGGGCAAGAACAGTAATGGCCCAATAGGTTCATGTCACTGACCAAACTTGGGTACAATTTGTTGTGTATTGTGTTTCTTAGGTGCATCTGAACATTTCATGGTTTTCACAAGTATTCCCTCGTTTTCAACAACTTCGTGAGCACAAGGTTTACCCAAAATTACAAAGGAGCATTTTAGTCAATTTATTTAAAGGGTTCTATTCAGGAAACAGCTTTATTTCAGGATGTGACTGGTGTTGTTGGTGTTGTAATACATTTAATTCTCTTTATACACCAAGCAAGGAAAGTTATCGTTCGCCGGCGAACAATAATTTGCATAAAAAATGTTAAAGGGTTAATGTGTAAGTTATAATTGAAGGGCTCGGGGCATAACCATCCTATGTCGAATTTTGAGTCGTTTTTCGATTTTGCTTGGATTTGTCTGAATTTCTGCATGTGAACTGCAATTCGATGGAAACACATTGTATGGTATTTTTTTGACTGATTCATCCAGAATCCAGAAATGCATTTTTTCTTACGTACACCAAGAAACCAACCTTCCATGGGAGTGGTTTGCAAGTTGCATTACATCTTCTTTCAATCGAATTGCAGTTTACATGCAACAATTCCGGCAAATCCAGGCAAAATCGAAAAACAACCCAAAATTCGACATAGGATGGTTATGCCCCGAGCCCTTCAATTTCAACTTAGGATGACAGAAGAACTGTCAAAACATGTCTTTTAAAATAAAAAAATGTTGAGTCTTTTCTTAAAATATACATGTAACATGTCTGCTGCACATGCTATCGAGACCTTTCATTAAAGTAAGTCATTTTGCTGACAAAATTATTTTTAATTAATTTGTTTCATTTTCAGGCAGACTCTTCCAGATATTTTATACTAAATACATTATTCAATTTGCCAGGTAATTTATTTCTCATACAGTGAGTCACTTAGAGAGTTCAGTTTGTGTTCTGTTTTGTTCTGTGTTAGTTGACAACAATGAATCTATTTTCAGTCCCTTTTCTTTTTTACAGAAACACATCTTTTGGCGTGTTTAGTGGATTACTTTGACAATAGTCTTGACTTTAAAAGGTTAGTGCTTTCTTGGTTTCTTAAAGGATAATTTCATTGAGCACTTTTTGCCTCTTCTATGAGAGAACATCATCAATTTGTTCTGGCATTCAATACCTGGCTTTGTTTATGATATGGAGTGGCTAATACTTGTTTTTGAACATCATTCTGACACCAAACAACAACTATTGGTGGCCTTGTGTTATTGCAAATGGCCTGCATGTAGTATAATATGTATGTCGTTTTTCTTTTCAAATGAAGATTGCTTTTATTTGGTGAATATTTTTGTCACACCTCAGTATACTGAGAATAATTTAGTGCCATTTCCTGATGCCTGACCCAAACAAAAGGGAAAAGAACATCTGAAAGTTAAACTCGCTCAACACTTCACTGTGCCTGATCCACTTTCTGGGTCGGCGGGTTTCTTTTGCAGGTCACAGGTCACAGGTTACAGGTCACAGGTCACAGGTCAATTTTTCCGAGAATTATACCACAAGAGTGACTTTCAATTTATGTGACAACTGACCACTTAAACCTTTAATTACGGAATTAAAGCAACCCTGGACGGCAATCAACCCGAAGTCAAGATGGCCTTGTTGACCGCAATTCATGTAATGCTCTTGCCGTCCACCTAACGTCGCGGCAGTCATTCCCACAATTTTGGCGATGTCTCGAGAACGCGAGTTTGTTTTTCAATTTTACCTTTGAAATCCGTGTCTCTCAAAGGCTAATCTGGATTATATTCTAAACCAGCGATATTAGATCCAGTGCAAAAATGCAAATTCGCAGCGACAGCGACTATGGCGAATGCTGGAAGCGAAGTTCCCGTCGTTGCTAAATATGGGTAAATGTATCTTTTCTTTTCATTGCATTTGCCTCTGCTTTTCCCGGAAATTTACCCGATTTTCAAAACAAAGCTGACAGGCCTGTATTCAGGTAACCTTGTACATGAAAAACTCAATTTATTTGTGAGATGTTTTATCTCGCTATCTTCATTTAATTTCAATTTGGTACAGGTCAAATGTCATGGAGTGCACTGAAAAGCACGATGTTATATAAAATACTTTACTTCTGAAATCAAATCATCGTACAGCGGCGCCGTTAACAAGTTTCTCCCATCCCTAAAAGAAGCCATAGTGAAGCGAAACCTTTAACTTTTCGCGCACAGGACGACGTTCTAGCCCCATTCCCCCTCGCCATGGTTTGGCGACTAGGGATTCGCCGTCCAGGGTTGCTTGAGGTCCGTAATAAAAGGTTTAAGTGGTTAGTTGCCACATTAATTGAAAGTCACTCTTGTGGTATAATTCTAGGAAAAATGACCTGTGACCTGTGACCCGTGACCTGTGACCTGTGACCTGTGACCTGCAAAAGAAACCCGCCGTTTCTGGGTCACAGTATGTTTAAACTGATGTGTGTTTGTTGCTTAACCTCTTCAAAATCAAACAATTTTCCTGTTTCCAACCTGGACGTTATTCATGCAGATATTGTTGCCCATTTAAAGTCTGTGTATCAGAGGTCGTTTGAACACATAATTATGCACAGTGCTTGTTAATTACCTTTTTATGCTTATACATGTTTGTCATGCACTTTAAATTTTCAAAGTAAGCCATTTAACCCACCTTAGAATGTACTGATTAATTCTTGTCAACAGAACAAGTAATGGTGTAGTGAGTTTTGATGAATTACTTTTGACATACAAGAGCATACACCAGGATGTACGAGCTGCAGTGGACTGGGTTCACATAAAGGTAAATTGATGTTGTGGAAAATCAACCAACTAAAATGTTAGCAGGATTTTATATACATGCATGCTCAGAACCAAACCTGTGTTATGTTCTCTCTCTGGATATCAAGTGAGATCCTTTAGAAATTGAACTGTTTTTTAAAGCTTTTATTGTTTTAACTAGAATTTGTTTGAGTACAATGAGCTACTTTTTAATCTAAGAAGAGTTGAGTCCTTGTAAATTTTTGGGGCTTTTATTGCTATTTCTGTTAATGGATTGCAACTTGAAAAGGTACAATGTGCTAAGCTCTTAGGTCTGGAAATTGATAAGGAACTGAGTCCCAGCCATTTATACCGCATTGTTGATAAGTTATGTATTACTAAGAAACTATCCCAGTGCATTGGAATTTTGAAAAAGATTAGACATTGCCTGGAATTAAAGCACATATTTCAAGATCACTAATTTGTTTGGCGAGCGGAAATCCAACTACACAGAGTATAACTAAAGAGGAGCAAATTTGCATAACCTGTGCCCAGTAAAGCGTATCAATGAAAACAACAAGCAACTTCTTCCCAAAGCGTCTAGCCCAATTAATGGCAGGCTTGAAATCGTCCATTTAAATATCAAATTTCTGAAAAACCATGCTCATTTACTGGAGCTTCAACAACTGGCATCCAAAATTTTTCAAATTTCAAATTTCAATGCTATTATTAAACCAGTGATGTATTATGTAAGTGTAACTGTGAGAAACATTGCCTAGATCGTGTTTTAAAGCTACAATAGAGAGCAGCAAGAGTCATCCTCAGTGCTGATAGTTATGCCCTCTGTTATGTTATTTAACAAACTTAAATCGATTCCTTTCTTTGAGACTGCTAAACTAGCCAAGTGTTGTATCATATACAAGCATTTGCAAGGTCGCTTGCCCAGTTATCTCACAAGGCTATTAAAATGTACCAGTGAGACTCATTCAAGGCAGAATAGATATGGTAATTTTAACTTATCCTGACCTCGTGTGAAATGAAATACTGAAGGTGGAAGAACATTTACTGTGACTGCTTCCCAGGAATGGAATAAGCTACCTCTACAAATGAGAAAAGCAGAGACTCTAACTACTTTCAAAAACTCTCTTTAGAACAGGATTCTTAAAGATTAGCAACTTTTAAATCATTTTACGTTATAAATATTTTGCCATATGTTTATAATTACTCCTTAGTTTTGTAGACTTTTAATAAGTTTTATTGTAGTCTTAGTTTTATTGAAGTCTTATTTCTATTTATTTATTAACTTGTAATGAGAGCCACTATTTTGTTCGCATTTTCATGCTATTTCATGTTACTCTTGTTAAATAAAGACTTTACTTACTTACTATTGACATTTTCAGCTTTTATAATATTAATTTTCTCTTCTTTGTTTATCCTTTTGAGCTTAGCCCTGATGGAGTTTGGGCACCAAACATATAAAAATGTTATCTTTACTTGAAAATTAATTAATATATAATAAATATTGATATTTTTGCTTTTGAAATATCATTATTTTTAGGGAACACTTAAGCAACTCACTATTGACAATCTTGAGACATATGTTATTAAAGAGGTTAGTACATTCATGTCTGGTGTCATTACCTTGTATCCAATTCATCATTATCTTTCAGGCCAAACTCTTTCCATTAATAAGGAATGGCTGCGTAAACAGTTATGCAAAACATGATAACAAAAGTAATGAGATTGTGTAGTGTTATACACTTAGCCAAGATACCATGTCACAACACACTTAGTTCACTGACATGTTTCTTAATTTTCTCTCACTCATGGTCACTGTTACATAAAGCCAGATGTAGACTATATAGTTCCCAGAACACAAGAGACGGAGTATGAAAACTAGAAAGTTTCTTTAATTGTTGTTCATATCATACAGTCCAAATTTAACAGAAATGGCCCTTAAGGGAAAGAAATGCCTGCATTTTAAGTAACAAATTGCATTTTTGCAAGTTGCCTTAATGGCAGCTAGGAAATGTCCTATATTTCCTTCTTAACCCTTTCACCACCAAAGGCCTCCCCTTTGACAAGTAAAATCATCTGGCGTTAAACAGAGTAAAATCTATTGAGTCCCCCTTGGTGGTGAAAGGGTTAAGGAGATAGTTTTTAACCGTTTCACCACCAAAGGCCTCCCCTTTGACAAGTAAAATCGTCCGGCATTAGACAGAGTAAAATCTATTGAGTCCCCCTTGGTGGTGAAAGGGTTAACAATGTGATTTTCCCCAAAACTGCTTGGAGTCAATTGGTCAACTAAGGGACTGTCAAGTCTGTCAAAGGTCAGGGCTGTGTGTATTATTAGTAATAATCATGTATTAGTGAAGTGTGTTTTTCTGATCAGATATTTGAAAGTACTGGTAGTAGGAGTTGTGTATTTTGAGAAGGATCGTTTTGTCTCTTTTTGCAGTCATTTTTTGTTCAGTAATTAAAAGGATTACTCATTCAAATAGCTTGGTAGCCTGTTTACATGTAGGTAAAAGTTGTATCTGTTCAAAGAACTTGAGCAATCTGCTTAACCGCTTGGATTATCCATTTGGAAGAAAATTAATGAAGCATCCAAACGGGTAGCCCCATTCGCTTAAAGTGCTACTACGATCAGAAAATCACTTGTCTTTTTTCTTCAAATTTCGAAAGTGTGTTTGCTTAACACCCGACTCGCGAAATTTCAAGCTTTAATTTCAAGCAGACTGTTTACTTTGAGCACAACTTTTTAATTTAACGGTCCGCCATTACTCACATTCGTAACTGACCGATTAGGCCTCAGAGAACTGAATCCAAGATAAAATGACGTCATATGCGCACTGGTTAAAAATTGCAGTGTGTGAATGCAGGTTATTAAGTATGCAAAACACGAGTTTGAGTGTCTGAAAGCTCAAAATTCCCGTGCTGCATACTAAATCAGCTGGATTTACACACTGCATTCTTACTCTTGTGAGTTTTTTACGTCATTTCGTCCTCAATCCAGTTCTCTTAAGATTTTGAAGTTAGTAATGGCGGACCGTTAAATTAAAAAGTTGTACTCAAACTAAACAGTCTTCTGCTTGAAATTAAAGCTTGAAATTTTGCGAGTCAGGTGTTAAGCAAACACACTTTCGAAATTTGAAGAAAAAAGACAAGTGATTTTCTGATCGTAGTAGCACTTTAAGCAGACTCATTCAAGCATTCTGCTTCCTGTTCTTGTCCAACAAGTTTGCACGAAACAAGTCAAATGTGTTAATAAATATATCAGCCATATAGAGTCTTGAGATGTTTGAAGCTGAAATAAAATTAGCAGAAAAATCAATTAAATGTGTTTGGCGCTTCATAGAAACTTTGAAGAAAAATCTTGTCTGTAAAGAGAGTATTTTACCATTTGAATCAGCTAATTATGCTCAAGAGAACCAATGAATAGATATATTTTTCAGCACTTGCGAAAGGCGCAGAAATGTTCTTATTTATGCAAATTTAGAGTGATCGAGGCTTAGCAATATGACAGCCAATTGTCACATGAGATTGAGGCCATTTATGCCAGACAGCTAGTCAGCTAGCCAAGATGGCGTCCAAACCCTGAATTGGATGGCATCACGTCAATACCCACAGGACATTGTAAAACTCGCTGGACAAACTAACACAATTAGGATGCATTCTCCTTCATCAAACACAATAAACAACTGAGTCATATAGTTGCAGTATATCGAGTTGTAAAAAGTAAATGAGTACTGAGTAGTTGTTAAAGTATTACTGCAAACTTGCCATGGTTGAAGGGCATGACCCTGGGATGGTGCAGAGAGCATGAGGGGGTGGAATGTATTTGAGCAAACGGGGTAACATTTGTTTCTGCATTTTTTTTTTTCAGCCCAAGCTGCCTCAGCTATTGAGCAGGTATGTTAAAACTCCTAATTAATTGCAATAATTTATACTGTAAATGCAATATTAAAATGATGTCACAGCATGCACTGATGTCAAAATCTTAATTGTTTGAATCATTTGTGCATTTGTCAAAAGTAATTTGAGGGGTTTTACTTGGGCTAGAAAGGCACCAAGTCTAGGATTCTGGTCTGTTCTTTGGGTCTGTTCGTGTCACCACTGCACAGAAGGGTTTAACAGAAGGTCAGTCATCTTCATGTGTCGTGCACATGACTTGAATGACATTTCGTGCAGTTGAGTGACCTGTCCAAAACTGCACGGAATGTCGAAAGATGTTTTCAAAGGTGATCTTCAGTTCTTTTTCATTTTTTTCCTGCAAGAAATGCTTTGATGAGTAATTTCGGAGGTTTCTCTGACCAAATCTTGAATCCTACACGGTTCAATAAGTGTTTTCTTTCTCAAACACTGAGCAGAAATATCAATCAAAGCGAAAACAATTGTGCTTAGTCATTTTGGAATAAATACACTATTTTTACCTTATAAGCTATGCTGAACATCCATAATGTAGTAGTCGTTATCCATGCCTCTGTAGCCTGTTCCAGGCTCTCAGATATTTGGGGCGAGCGCACAAAATTTAGCGGGTTGGGGGTCAGTTGGGGGAGGGAATGAGAGGAAAAAGAGCCTGTGAGATTTTCTTTTATGACCCTGTTCCTCCCACATTCAGTTAATTGGATTTCTACCATCAGCATGACAATAAGTCAATTAACGCAAATCATTCTCGGATTTCTCACACGAGTCATTTACATAACCACAAGTAAACATGTGAAGATCCTGTAAGCCGAATTTTCAAGAAAAGTCTAAGATTTACTGGAATATCCTTAAAGTTAATGCTCTCGTCTAACTGTATCGCACTAGCAATCGCATGTGTGATAATACAAGCAACACAAAGAACAATCTTGGCACTGATGACGGAAATCATAAACATATTAAAGCTGACTTGCAATTATTCTTCATGGACAGGACTTCATCCAGCACTATCGTTATCGCCTAGCATCCAAGTTTTTAACATCATAACTCCTTTCTCCAGAATTCTTGAGAGCCCGCAGCTCCCTGTAGTACCAAAGCAAATTTCGCATTTGCAAAGTCTCACATTATTCTTGTCTTCTGAGACTTTGTTGCCAATGCTAAGCGGTGGATTGAGTATTTTACTTCAGTGCAAAGCGGTGTAAAATTAAACTCTTGCAGAACCCGACATAACCCACTCTTGCCGAAACCAACACAATCACAAACAGGTCTTTCCAACAAGCCAAGTTTCAGGAGGGAAATTTCTTTCACATCTTGAAAATCTCCGAGAAAATGAATCAAAATCTTTGATTCCTCCAAGGCACACGTGAGAACCATGCTCCCCATGATGCTGATCGTAAAGAATAACAACCACGCTGCGGGTGTTGTTGTTTCTTGTCAGTGGTGTCAAGGTTGACCAATCGGAGGGTATACCAGGAGCTGGTATACCAGAAGTGGTCCATTAAAGAGTCTTACAGGCTCTCCTTTCGCCCCCTCCCCCCAGTCCCCGCACGATTTTCTTCTCTGACTCATTCTTCACTCATTTCTTGTTTCCCTTTTCGCTCGCCCCAAGTATCTGAGAGCCTGCAACAGACTACATGTGTACTGCCTCTGATGCAGTTAACCCTGGTTCAACTCCTGCTAGTGACAGTTTTTTTGGGGGCATTTCTCTTTTTCTTCTTTTCTTATTTTGTTTTACACGTGTTATTATTATGGTTATCAGTGGGTTTTTTCAGGTTATCAATGCTTGAGTTTAAAGCAATTTTGTAAATTTATAGGGATATATGTTGATAGGGGTCTATGGATATACACTACAAACAAATACACTCGAAGACGGGGGCGTAAGGGAGGTCCGAAAACCGCAAAACCGCACAAAAAAATTCTAAAAACTGCAATACTGCATCGAAAATTTACTGAAATACCGAAACTGCAGTTACAGATGTGAAAGCTACCGTCATTAAGACTTAAAGTCCTTTTATCCATTAAAAATATGACCTGCACTTTACGCTGATATTAATGCAAACGCTAAAATTACTTAAGTATTAAATTATATCCATAACTGATCTTACTGCAGAGTCCCCGAGTATCTTGGATTATGTAGGGGGTTAGGGGGGGGGGGTGGGGGAGGGTACTCCCTGAAAAATTGGGTGGGGTTGTGTGGCCCGCTTCCTGAAACCCTTACCCTATTTCAGACCAAAATCTGCAATTTTCCCTACCCTATTTCAGACCTGACCAAAAATTTGATACCCTATTTCAGGCCGATTTCACATACACCGTTGGCGTAAACATAATTTGGAAAGGGCTTTTGTGACTCTTTTGTTGATGGTCTTTTTGCCTCATGATGAAGAAGTAGCTTCTTCTAAAAAACATACTTACCGGTAATTCAGAAATAGAGTGCACAAACCATACTCTATTATTTTCAGACCAATCAAAGGCTCCCCTGAGCCAGCTCATGGATGGATCTTGCCACACTAATTGTGATCTACACTTGACTAGTAATGCAGCCTCTTTCCCAGAGTCTATCTAACTTATCATTCAAACTAGACTGGTTGTGATCAGGAGCCCATTACCGTTCTGATGTATTCTTGCCCGCACGCAACCTCCCATCAAAGAGAGTGTTGTGTGACACCCCTAAAGTTACATTTTTGCCACAATATTGAATTGCTTTCAAAAATAATTTTCATACTGGTCGTTTATTTAAGCCAAAGGATATAGACTTTCTGAACAAGATCGGTGTTTTGGCAGCTAGATTTCAGAATTTGCGGCTTTTTCATTTACAGTGTACATACCATTGAATATGCCTCCGACTTGGAAAGCTATTTCAGACATTTCAGTAATCATCATTCATGAGTAATTTCTGATCTCGTCTTCAATAGATAAGAATTCAATAAGTGCCTGTCTCAGTTTAAGCAGTAAAATCGATCATAGTTTTCTTCCAAAACAAATGTGTTGCATGTCTAAATACGGGGTTTTTTGGTGGAAAAGCTCTGCTGGTTACGTTTTTTGCATTGCGATATTGTATGTTGCCAATAATGAAGAAGCGTTCTCAAGTCAAATTACTCAGAAAAAGAATTTTCTGAGCCCCCAACGGGAGTTGAACCCATGACCTTCCAGATTACCGGTTGGACGCTCTAACCACTGAGCTATGGGAGACTCGTAGTGACCTCGCTCACCACGAGTCTCCCATAGCTCAGTGGTTAGAGCGTCCAACCGGTAATCTGGAAGGTCATGGGTTCGACTCCCGTTTGGGGGCTCAGAAAATTCTTTTTCTGAGTAATTCGACTTGAGAACGCTTCTTCATTATTGACACTTTATCCAAGTCTCCATTCCATTTATCATATATATTCACATTTATCACGACGACATATTGAGCCTTGCAGATAGCAGGACATGTGTCACACATAAGAACCTAGTGTATGACCTCGCTCACCACGAGTCTCCCATAGCTCAGTGGTTAGAGCGTCCAACCGGTAATCTGGAAGGTCATGGGTTCGACTCCCGTTGGGGGCTCAGAAAATTCTTTTTCTGAGTAATTCGACTTGAGAACGCTTCTTCATTATTGGCACTTTATCCAAGTCTCCATTCCATTTATCATATATATTGTATGTTGTGTCAAACATAAGATAAGCATTAACCTGATATGCAACAACACGCAGTACTCAACATGCAACAGGTATTCAATCCATTGCTGAATGTTCCAATCCTTTGCTCAAATGAATTAGTTGCTTTTGGTCCTTGTCTGAAGCGCCTGAGGATAGGAAATGTCTTGTTTCTTTGCTTACGGTCGCAGGAAATTTATTTCCAAACACTCGGTGGCCATAGCATGCCTAGTTTAGTTCACATATGCTTTTGGCATTGTTTTCTCTCTGTTCTCATGTCTTGAACTCCAACCGTGCCCTTCAGTGCTAGGGCATCGAAATAACTTGTTTTGATTATTAAGACATTCATAAATTGTTCCCTGCTGCATTCTTGTTCAGGTGACAAGAAAAATCGCCGATGGGAAAAGCAATTTCATCATCGCTTTTAAGATATCAGCATGTAATTTTCGTCGATTTTCATCTTCAGTTCTCACAGCTTGTGTACTTAATCGTATTAGCTTTCCACTTTCCAACTCCACAAAGGTATATTCAAGAGGATCACACACATAGGAAGTGATAGTTTTGGTGCAAAATGATATGAATAAGATTTATTTTCTGAATTTAAAGCACTCATATCTTCTCTCAAATGTTTTTGAGAAGATATGCCTGAGTGCTTAAATTCAGAAAATAAATCTTATTCATATCATTTCGTACCAAAATGTATCACTTCCTATGTGTGTGTCCATTAATTTTAAACCAAATATCTAACACCCGTTTAACAAAATTTACGGCTAAATAGCTCTTATACATGAAAAATGCACCAAAAAATACACCCTTTTAGAGGGTCATGAGCTCTGGCTACACACCGGAATGGCCACAGCACGCGTGCAGGAAGAAGTCCTCAACAAGTTTTATGGCCCAGCCGCTCCGGCGGGGGAAAACATTGTCCCACCTGCCCAAGCTGAGCCTGCTATTGGAGAGCTTATTTTGGAGCCTCCGCCAGAGTTCCGGGATGTACCAGCTCGACCAAGGGATGAATTTTTCATCTCGAAAACCAATTTTGATGGTTGGCTTCATGTTTGTAATATGTACACCAGCCCCCAAAACATGAACAGAAGAAACATCTTGAGATTTACCCAACAAATAATGGAAAAAAAAGCTCTGGTGGTTCTTCAAAGAGAAATTGAAGAACTGAGGAGTGTGAAAGTGAGCTTTGGGTTGGAGGTTTATTTCAAATGCGAAAGGCAAAATGAGGATGGACAAATGGAAGAAGAAAAGAGTAGACAGTATTTCGGAAGAAATGAAGAACCATGTATTACGTTTTCACAAAAGAAAACCTTAAAGATGATTTTAGCAAAATATTTGGTGACTTTGTAGACAAGATAAAGGGTAAAACAGAAAACTGGTCAGAGCAACGATCCAGATCGGCTGTGGATGAAATTACAAGAGCCTATGTTAACGTCGCCCGGTACCAACCTTTAAGAGGAGGGGGTTTCACCCCACTTCCAAAGAAACTGGCAAACAAAAAAGCAATCATCAACGTGCAAAACAGAGATAATGAATGTTTGAAATGGGCACTGAGAGCGGCTTTGTTTCCAGTGAAACAAAATCCAGAAAGACCAAGCAAATATCCAAGAAATGATGGCATCAAGTGGAGGGCGTTGACTTTCCCACACTGTGGACACAGATCAGTAAGCTTGAGAAGCAAAACTCCAACCTTGCCATTAACGTTTTCGGCTGGCAAGATGACTGTGTCAAAAAGGATTGAAAGAATCAATTTGATGCTTCTCCATGAAGGTGAAAATTCCCATTATTGCTTCGTGAAGAGGCTGTCAGCTTAACTTCATGACCAGACCAAACACGTGGGAAAAAAACACTTCTTCACAATGTGTTTGAATGCGTTTATGACAGAAAAAATTATCCAGGTGCACAGAAAACACAGCAACGGTGTGACTGGAACCCCGACAAAGATTAAAATGCCGGAAAAGGGGAAAAACAAGCTGAAATTTCAAAACATTTTTCAAACAGATGAAGTCTCTATTTGTTATTTACGCTGATTTTGAGGCTTTGGTTCAAAATATCCCCAAAAACCAGCATGATAAAACAAAAAACACAGAAAAAAACAGATAAACATGAAGCCTGCGGGTTTGCTTACACAGTTGTTAGATGCGACAGTGAAAGCGAGCCAGTTGTGAAATACAGGCAGGGGGCTGATGGTGATAAAAACACTGTGGAAAAGTTTTTGGAAAGGATTTTGGAAGTTGATAAAAGGCTGCGAGAAAGCCTGAAAACAGTGGCGCCACTTGTGATGACAAGCCATGATTGGTTGAGCTTCAAAAATGCCAAGAATTGCCATATTTACAACGAAAGTCTTGTGAAGCCCGAATTTTTGGACTCGACTGGCGTATGGGACCACGTCACAGGCAAGTACTGCGGGCAAAGCCGCAGAGGCTGCTTTTATGAAGCGCACAAAGAAATCAAGTTTATTGGGCCAAAAGCACAAAGAAAAGAAAAGGAGCCAATCAACAAATGGATTCAAAAAGAATGCCTTTTCTGCACAACTCCGCTGCTTTGGAAAAATTTCAGGGACACAGTAAAAGATCATTGCCACATTTCCGGCAGTTTCCGCAGGACCGCGCATGGCGCATGCAACAATTTTGATACCCATGGTGTTCCATAATTTGAAGGGCTACAATGCACACCACCTGATGCAGGCGATGTCACAGGCAGAGGGGGCTGGAGAGCTGAATTGCATTGCCAAAAACATAGAAAAATACATTTCATTCTCTTTGGGGCACTTGCGCTTTATAGACAGCAATGCCTTTCTGCTTTCCAGCCTCAACAAACTTATGGAAGCGACCCCAAAAGAGGCGCTCAAAATTACAGAAAAGCCTGTGAGAAGCATGAACCTTTCAGAAAGAATCATTTCAGATACAAACGGGCTCAAGCTCATTTTCAAAAAAGGAATTTACCCCTACGAGTACATGGACTCATGGGAAAGATTCAGCGAGACAGCCCTGCCAAACAAAGTGAAATTTTACAGTAAACTCAACGACGAGCACATTTCAGATGAAGACTACACGCATGCACGCAAAGTTTGGGAAACATTTGAATGCAAAACACTTGGCGACTACCACGACATTTACGTGAAAACAGATGTCGCGCTTTTGGTGGATGTTTTAGAAAACTTCCGCAATCTCTGTCAAAAGCAGTACAGGCTGGATCGGGCTCATTACTATATGTCACCCAGCCTGTCACGGGATGCGCTCCTGAAAAAGACAGGCATCGAGCTGGAGCGCTTGACTGACATTGACATGCTGCTCTTTGTGGAAAGAGGGATGCGGGGCGGCATTTCGATGGTCAGCAAGAGGCACGCCAAGGCAAACAACCCCCTGGTGCTGGGTTAAGACCGAAGCAAACCCAACAAATTCATCATGGACCTTGACGCAAACAACCTTTACGGCTGGGCAATGAGCAAGGCACTTCCCGTTGGAAATTTCAAGTGGAAGCGCTGGGCCCCCACAGAGGAAGAAATTCTCCAGAAAAAAGAAAATGCACCAACTGGTTGGATTCTCGAGGTCAACCTTGAGTACCCAGCCAAGCTTCACTGAGAACACAACAATAGCTCGCCAACATTTTACAAGCTGAACAAATTGGAGTAATCGGGAAAGTGCTAAAATAACGAGAAGTTATATTTTGAAATGACGTTTTCGTTGCTGTCGCCGTCCTCATTTCTTAAACTCCTTTATGATAGTGGCCTCTGCTGCGGCTTTTTTCTGTGCTTCACGGGCCAGCCATATTCTTTCAGCAACCACTTTGCCTGCAGCCACTCACTTGGGATTTTTTTGGTGCTGCGTGGTTGGAGCTGGTGAAGTAATTTGTTCCTGGACCCTTTGCTGCAGGGGTTGTGTTTCGCCACCCGGGCTCTCAGATTGTTCGGTCGAAAATTGGCAAGGGAAAGGAATGTTGGCCAAAGGAATGTTCAATTCATTCGACGGTATGTTAAGCAAGCAAAAAATAGTCAGCGGTTGCTTTGTGTTTGTCAGTAATTATTCAGCAGTTGCTGAGGACTGCTCAGGAATTTCTTCAGCATCCTTTCCCTTGAAATCAATATGTTTTGTGGTGATCAGCGCCGTGTTGGCCACAGCAAGAAGCCGGCCGCACTTCAAAGCAATGTTGCCGGCCAGGTTGGAGAGCTCTTTGCTGATGTAGTCCTCTTGGAGTTCTTTTTGATAAGAGTCAGCGTCTTTGACGACAACAGCCGATCCGACCGCTTTGGCCACAAGAAAAATGAAGCTGTCGATCAAGTTGTCAGTTGTTTTTGAGCCCACGTAAGTTTCATACCTTTTGACATATTTCTCAACTTCTTTGTCGGTGAGGCGCTTCACCTGCTCATGTATCAACTGCACTCCGATGGCCTCTTTGGCTTTGCCTGTCGACACCAGCACGGCCAGCAGCTCACGGAGAGCAGGAATGTCAGGCCCCGATGTCAGGCCCCCGATGGGGTGTAAAAAAAGAACGATCACCACCACATTCTCCCAGAAAGAAACAGTGATGTTGGTGACCTTCTGGGTCAGCTCCCAAACGCTGATGCGATGTGTCGAGCAAAAAAGGCGAGATTCACCAGTTGGCCTGTGCGCTTTTTACCTCTTTCGAGGCCGTGCAGTCATCGAGGATGATGAGAGTGTTGGTGCCCTCAGAAACAAAGGTCATGAGCTTCAACCACATTTCTACCTCGTGCTGCTCGTTCATTATCACATCCACCCGTGGATCATTTTTGCCAAATCGGAATTAGGTTTTGTTGTACGTGAATGTCAGGCAGATGAGCATGATGTAGTCAAACTTGCCGCGAAAAGGGCCAGGCCAACAATGAGAGTGTTGAAGGGAATGTTATTCGGGTTCATTCTGCCTTCCCCCAGGAGGTATATTAGTATTGCACAGATTCCAATTGCTGATCCAAAAGGTTGAACTGCGAATCACTGATAATGAAGATGTGGAAGTTCACAGTGCCCGAGCTGCTGGCGTCCCACTCGAGTTCAAGCTGGACCCCGTCTGTGCTGTTCACGAGGTGCGTGCTGCTGCCGTGCATCGTTTGATCTTCCATGGAGCGCAAATCGATCAAAAGCCTGAACTTGTCGTTGTAGAATGCCTTGATGCGGGGTTTGGCTTGCCAAAGAAGCAACTGACTTCCTCCCAAATGTCATTTCCTTCAATGCTGTTGTTGTACATCATGCCAGACAAGCCATTTACCGTGATGCTGACTTTCATTAGGTCGGGGTTGAAATACTTTTCTGAATCCCTGGCGCCCACGGTATAAGGCTCAAGGAGAAGGACACCTTTCAGGATCTTCTCTGGGGTTGACTTTGATGTTTATCCTTGTGTCTGAGCCTTTGTTGAAGGTCACCATTTTTTTCCTGCACCACATGGTCATACAAGAATTCCTTGCCGGCGGAATAAGCACTGTGTGCCTTGTCAGCCAAAGTTTTGCTTCTGACCATTTCGTACTCGAGCTGGATGTTTGTCAGCTTGTATGCAAGTTTCGACACATCGGAGCCCTTGACAACTTGTTTTGCTGCCGCAAGGGTCAGCTCAAACATGGGGTCACTGAAAAGAGCTTGGGAATAGAAGACTCCGTGGTCGGTCAGGATCTGGTGGTCCAGCCTGATTCAGTATTTTCTCCCGAAAACCTTTTCCAGCTTGTTTTCCACGGCGACACCAGAGGTTTTCTTGTCCCCTGCCCCTGAGCGGATCTTGTTGAGGTCCTCGCTCTGAATGCCCTCGAGCAGCATGTTGTCCCACTTCTCCTGGGGAAGGAAAAGGTCTTCCCAGATCTTGAAAATGTCATACACCACTGTTTCCTGCAGTATGGTTCCCGCGTACTTCACAACCAGCTTGTCAATCAGGGCGCGCGTAACGTTTTGCACGAGGAAGTTGTTGGCATAACCTCCTGCCGGGTCAATGTTCAAAAGAAGTGAGAGCAAGCCGGGTACAAGAACCTTGTGCTCCCTCAGCTTGGGCATTGTAACATACAGCATCTCTCCAGGGTTGGCTTCACTTGGATCAAAGGTGATGCGCTTGACTGCGCGCTCAGCTTTCATTGCACCGTTATTTTTCTCTTGGTGCATTGGCAAAAGGTTTACTTGCACAGCAGCCATGATTATAACCTTGCAGATTTGTAAGTTCAATTGAAAATAAATTCCGAAGATATCAAACACAGCAGCAATGGCAGAAGGTGGATATGACACGGAAATGGAGGACCCCCTTTTACCCCACCGAAAAGATGACGACGATGACAATGAAGAAGTCGACAGAACACAGCCCTTTCAACCGGGCTCTGCATCCACACCATATCATGGTGGTGAAGAAATTGAGATGCAAACACACTTGCGCAAAACAAGTGGGCTGCCAGACACATCTTATGATGAAACATCTTTTGGTGATATGCCTTCACTTGAGGGTTTTGTTCATCAAAATGACAAACCGGTTCTGCTTGAAAGAGCAATAAATTTCATAAAATAGGTTTCCCCGAGTGGATTTCACAAAATTAGGCCCAACTGGTTTCAGTAAAAAGCCTGGAAATGAGACAACAATTGTCTCATTTGGTTCAAAAGGTGGTGAGACTGACAGTTTCAGAAAAGATGGAAGTGGCTTTCTCAAAAATTCATTGACAAGTTTAAAACAAGCCTTGGGCCAGAAGCTGAATCTCTGATTTCTCAAGATAATGAAGAAATAACAGAAACCAGGCAGGGCTTAAGAGAAGCAGAAAGACAAGTTGAAGAGGCGGAAAGGATCAACGCGCAAAAAGAGAAAGCCGCTCAAGAAGCGCAAGATCTGAAAATAAGAATCGAACGAACTCAAGCCAAGATTAATCAACTCGGGTGAAATGTTGAAAATGAATCAGAATTGCGTGAGCTGCAGCAACAAGTCAAAAACTATCAAACCGATTTTGAAAACAAAAAAAGAAGAATTGGCCACTCTTGAAAAACAAGTGAAGCAACGAGCGCAGCAAATAGCAAAAGAAAAAACCCGGGTCGACCAAATCAGGGAAAGACTTGCGGACAAAGAAAGCAAAAGAAACACCTTGGAAGAAAGGCTCAATGAAACAAGAACGTTGGATGAGCTGAAAGAGCAAGAAACTGAGCTTCAGAAGCAAAACCAGGAAGATCAGGAGGTAATCCAGGATGCGGATGCCTCACCTTCTGACAAAGAAGCCGGCTGAAAGAACCGAGGAGCTCGCGCGTTTGCAAACGCAGATTGCGGAAAGAGAAAGGGCGCTTCCACTTGGTGAAAGAGTTAAAGAAATCTTCAAAAAATATGGTGTGACCATGACAGCAATTGTTCTCGTGGCTGGTGTCATGATTGGCGCTGTTATTGGCGCCATTACCAACTCTTTGAAAGCCCTCGGGAAAGTATTGGGAAATGGGCTGAAAGAGATTGGCAAAAAACCGCTTCGCTTTTGCCAGGCCTGATTGGATTGATCGTATTCCTTTCCTCTTCAAAACCACTGGCCAGGCCATCGGTTTTCTGGCTGAGCACACCTGGCTTATTATTTTGGCTATGGTGGCCTTTCTGGGTATGTAAAGAAAAACCACTAATTGTGGCAGTACCGATCCCATAGTGAAACCAAAACTATCCCCACGATAAGAACAGCACCAACCCCCAAAATTGGCTCATTATACGATGTTGGCCATAAATGTGTTGCCATTTGCCACTGTGGCGTCTTCTCCGCCCAAAAGCGTTGCAGAACAGCAATATGCGCCGCTATATCCCAATCTTCCCATTGCCGAAACTTTCCAGCTGACTGAACTCAGCAAAATTGAGAAACAGATTTCTGATGAGGCGGAGCACTACAGGGCTGTGCTGAAAAAGTACAAAAAGGCTCAAAAAGCCTTAAACTATGTTGTTGCTGGTCTTGGTGTAGCAACAACAGCTGTCTTCTGGAGCAGTCGCCTCTGCCTTGACGCATTGGACTGGCATTGTGGTTGTGGCCAGCATTCCTCTCAGTGTTGTGGGGGGGGGGTGTGGAGCAGTTTCCACCATTTTGACGGGCGTCAACAAAAAACTTGAAAAGAAAGTGAACAAGCACAGCAGACTGAGTGCTCTGGCCATTGCAAAGCATGACACAATCAACGCCTTTGTTTCTAGGGCTCTTGATGATAATAGGGTTTCGGACATAATAGGGTTTCGGAGTTAAAATGTGCCACACATGAAATGAAGAGTTATGGCCAAATGAAAGAGGCTTTGCATGCAAGATTTGCGAAAAAAACAGCCCGATTCAGCCCCTCCAGCTCTTAAAAAATAAGGGAGGAGGATCGCGAGGAATTCAGAAAAAAGCTCACAGCGACAAGCGCAGCTTTGAACTAAAATTTGAGGGAAAAACGTGAGATTATATCTGAGTCACGTGAAAAATGTAAATTGAACAAACGAGCCAACAAATAAATTTCTGAGACAAAAATTGTTCTGTTTACACTATTGGCTGTTTTTTTACAGAGCTTTCAATGCCCGTTTGGCAAAAACGAGGTCAGACAAAATTGCCTTTGAATTAGTTGAAGCAATGAAAGATGCAGAAAAAAATAGCAAAACTGGTGGCCACCAGACCTCTCATAAGGGACTCGATTTTAATTTATTTTCCCACTCGTCCCTCATGATAGGTTTTGTTTGTGTTTTTTGGAGCACTCCATTTTTCCCACCACCACACCGCTCATTTGAGCACCATCAGACTCCTCATTGGAGCCAAGTATTTGTTTATTTTTCCCACCACCACACCGCTCAAGCACTATCAGACTCCTCATTGGAGCCAAGTATTTTCCCACCACCACACCACTCGAACACTATCAGACTCCTCATTGGAGCCAAGTATTTTTTTCACCCTCCGGCTTGAGGTTGAACCAGCACTTCCGCCAGGTGAAGGCCGACCATAGCTCTACCCAACAACCCAAAACTATCTCAGGGTGATATTTTTATTGTTTTAACCCATGGAATAATGGCAGGGGTTTTTCATTATTCCATGGGGTGGGCTTGTATACAGTTCGCTAACAAAAGGCCCCCGTTTTTTCCAATCGTTAGATACTTTGTATACAAGCCACAATTCATACATTTAAAAGAAACCTTTTAATATATGTTTCGTTTTTTTTTTAATTTTCATACTTGTGGTGCAAATAAATGAAGCTTTCGAAAAATAAAACACAAGCGTAAAAAGCTTAAGTGAAAAAACCCAAAACGCGATGACGTAATTTGATGACTCATTCGAAAGGGAAAACCCCCAACTATGTTCCTGTCTCTTATGCTTATTCTTCAGGAAAAAGGTCACATACAGTTCAGTATTTAAATTAAATTTAATTAAATATATAACAAAGCCTCAAAAGATCAAATGGAGGATCTTTACTGTGTGAAGGAGAGAAAAAAACCCCGAATGTTCGGGGAACTATAAAATTTAAAATAACAACAAATGGGAAGAAAATTGTAATGGCAAAATGTAAAAGCTGTGGAATAACAAAAACCAGCTTTGTGTAGCGCCGTGCCTGGCTGGGTTCAATCACAAATATTTTACAAATCTTTCCCCCATTTCGCCAAAATCATTCGCCATGGGGTGAAAGTAATGCTCTCAGCCTTCTGTGAAACACATGTAATGTATTTGCTGCATTTGATAACTTTTGTGTTATGCCTGACTATTTCACAATAGGGCAACTCACAAAGCACCCAAAGAAACTCTTCATGAACCTCATCCCAGCCCAGAGCCTTTGCTCTATTTTTTTAACGGCGATGAGCTCCTTTAGAATTTTTTCGTGAGGCTCAGTGGGGAGTTTTGTATCTGCTCTCCAATAGCAGGCTTGGCTTGGGTGGGCAGGACAATGTTTTCCCCCGCCGGAGTGGCTGAGCCGTAAAACTCGTTGAGGACTTCTACCTGCATGTGTGCTGCGGCCATTCCTGTTTGTACCCAGAGCTCATGACCCTCTAAAAGGGTGTATTTTTTGGTGCATTTTTCATGGATAAGAGCTATTTAGCTGTAAATTTTGTTAAACAGGTGTTAGGTATTTGGTGAACAAAATGTTTAAAATTAATGGACACACACATAGGAAGTGATACGTTTTGGTGCGAAATGATATGAATAAGATTTATTTTCTGAATTTAAAGCACTCAGGCATATTTTCTCAAAAACATTTGAGAGAAGATATAAATTCAGAAAATAAATCTTATTCATATCATTTCGCACCAAAACTATCACTTCCTATGTGTGTGGATCAGACGAAAAACTCATCCACTTACAATCTTCACATGCTCTGATCAACGCCATTCAAGATTCACTTCATGATTACATAAACAGGTGAGCAAGAATCTATGCATTTCTACTACCCCCTGAAACTTGCAAACCTTGAGCAAAGAGGACTGTGGGGACAAATACAATACTCACCAGGGGAGGAACAAAAAGATTTTCATCCAAGTTTAATGAATAAATTAATCAGAATCGAGTGAGTGAGTGACATCAAAGTGCCTCCTATACCTCATGGCATGACTACGTCATCCATGAGCTAAAAAGGTCAAAATCGATACCCTATTTCAAACCCACACAGCTAAAAAACCATACCCTTTAGGGCCGCACATACCTATCTAGCTCCCCAGGATGCACTTTAACATGAAGTGCTTAGGTCTAAAAAGTCCAATTACATTGTTTACAGTCCATAATAAGGAGTCTCTAATTGCTAGGAGTTAACGTAGTCACTGGAAGAGGTCAGTAGAGCAGACGATTGTTGAAACGCACAGCTCTCCCCAGCGAGTTCTTGCTCCTGGCAGAAATGTTGCCAAGCTACCAATTTCTCCTTGTACTAGCATGGAAACCTCTGGACCATTGTCGACTTCTTCATCACTACTTTCGTCAAACTCATCTTCTGCTCTTCCACCGTTTCGTTTTCTGTGACAGCTTCTGCTGTACTGACCTGTACGTCAAAAGCAATAGAGATAGGTTTCTCTGCGATTTCACATTGCCTTTGATACAAACTCAGGGAGTGTCCCATGTCGGGCCATGGTGGTCTCTTGGCGTACAGTGCGTTTTCTTACAGCAGAACCATAGGAGGATGCCCAGTTCCTGAGTGCATTGCAGTCAGCTCGGTGCATATTGACATTTGTGAAGGTTCATGAAAGGGACCTGCAACAGCAGCAACGCTCCCTCAGGTTCGGTTTTGGTTCTTCTGTCTGGTTTACCCCGCTTGCTGCCATTTAAAGAAATCCAATCCAGCCCAGAAAGTCATCTGAGCCGATGTTTGAGCATTGACTAATACCAAAAGCATGTCAGACATTAACTGGAAACTGCATGAAAGATAAATAGGGTCAAATAGGATTAAATCACTTGGCTCACATTGGCTTGTGAACTAAAACAAAAGGGAGAGGACTATCCGAGTGAGATTTAGTAAAATTGCAACACCGCAGATACATTTTTTAACCGTTGACCGGTCCTAAAAACTTTAAATTACCTCAAACCGCACAGTCTTGGAAACCGCAATACTCCAGGTTAAAATAAAGTTTTCCACAAAAACCAAATAACTCAAAACCGCATCACCTTGAACCTTACGCCCCCTCCTCGAACACATGCACAATGCATTTGATGTAAGAAGGACAGACTTCTCACTTTTCGTGTCTTTTTTTTTGTTTAGTGCTAAATACTGTTGTATTTTCAGGCCGGAGTTTAGGCTAATTGTAGCCTCTTGTTTTTTAGTCTTCATGTCACGATTTTCCCAACACTCACACCACTGCACAGAAGGGTTTAACAGAAGGTCGGTCACCTTCATGTGTTGCGTACATGACTTGAGTGACCTTCAGTGCAGTTGAGTGACCCAAATACACATAGATAGTATTTGTCTCTTCTGGTGCACATTTTTGATTTCTTTGGTCATTTTCTGGTCAAAATCAACTGTGCTGAAAATACAAGGGAAATTTAAGAATTGACCATAAAATACCTAGGATGCTGGTGCACATTTTTTTGAAAATTTCCTCATGTTTTCAGGTCAAAATTGGCTATCGTGAAAACATGCGGCAAATTAAAATAAAAATGACAAGAAAATATGAGGAATGAAAAAACTGACCAGAAAATGGGGTAATTCACATAATTATTCCCCACAACAGTCCAAAACGTGTAGCATTCAAATTGAATCTAAAAAAACACATAAAACTATAGATGGCACAGCCCAAAAAAAACCTATAACAGTCATACACATGGATTCGAAACAGAAACTGGTCTTCACCTCCTGAAGGGAAGCTGCAGATTTTTCGAAATGACCCTGGAGGGTTTCCACTATAATCTGCAGCGGGGCAGCATTCTGTTTGGGGGGAATGTTACACACTCTGGGGTTGAATTTGTGTTATTTAGTTTTGAGACTAAATAACAGAATTGGTTTAAAGAAATAATTTATCGCCCACACAACACCTGCCACGATTCAAACAAAGGAAAGTCCAACATCACTGGCACGTGACAACCCAAACCAATCAAAATGTTACACAACTTTTTCTACAACTTGTAGAAAATTTTGCGAAAAATTAACAACCATGTAGAATCATGTAATTTTATATTTGTGTAGGGATTTACATAGTCAACGCCATTCCACTCACTCTGAAACAACTACAAAATCACTGCGACAACTCTATAGAAAAGATTAAAGACTTAAAAAGGTTGGCCAGCAAAAATTGGCAGCGGTGCTATGGGAGCTAGAACATTTGATTCAACCCAATTTTTAATGATTTGGTGAGAAAGGGTGACCAACAAATGAAAACCTTTCTGGATGCATTTCCAAAGCTGCCCCGAATACTTGAGTTAGCAAGCAGGCCGCCATTTTTTGTGGTATTGTAATGTAGGATTGAAATTATGTGATTTTGAAAAACCAATTTCATATGGGTTGTGTTTGTTTTCATTTTTGGTTAGTTAATAAACACGATTGTATTCCCAATGTTTGAATTTCATCAGGTTAGTTTTTTCCAATTCACTTCTTTTTAACCATGAATTGAATTTATGGTGATAGCCTGACCATTTCACAAACGCGAGTTTTACTCTTTTGATTGGAAACATGGTTTGGTCAGTTTTCAACAGCTCTTCTTTGTAAAAGCTACCTGTTACCAGTTCCCCTTTTAAGTCTACCAGGCAGTAGGTAACTCGATTGGTTTTTAAAATTGCGCCGACAACAAACACTTCTTCCATCCAGTTTGGTGTGTATCCTCAAAATAATATTTTTCGCTTGTATTTTGAAATGCGTACCCTGTCGCCAATCAAAAAAAATTTTTTTTGAATATACCATTTCAGCATAGAGATTCTGGTAGACGAGTTTTTCATTCTTCAGTCTGCTGGCTTTGACATGTGTCATTTTCACACTCGAATGCCATGTGTTATACTGTTTCATCACAATTGAAGGGCTCGGGGCAAGAACGTCCTCCCGGGTTTTGGTCAATTTTCGATGTGCTCAATAGAAGCTGAGATTTGGCATGTGGACTTCATTCTGTAAAAAACATTGCTCTGTATTTGTTTTGGCTGATTTCCTCTTCGTTTTCGAGAAATAACGTATGCAAAAAACCCAAGTCAGCTCATTCCCTTGCGTATTAATATTCATGCGCGAATTCAATTACCTTTAGAGCACGTGAAATGATTGACGCTTGGAAAGTATTGTTTGATAGTGTGACGTAGACTATACATTTGGCGGTTAAAACATCGATTTAAGTTTCATTGATAGGAAACTTACGTGGCTGTGAGGTGTCGATTGCTAGCTAAATTTAATTGAAACTCGCCAGCCTGGTGGTCGAACAGACGTCATTTAAGTCTGTCGATCGGCAAGTCAGACACTTCTGAAAGAAGCCAGTGGTGTTTCTCTGTGCGTGCCAAACGCTGGAACAAATCAGCGTTTCGCAGTACAGAGTACTGAGCCAGGCGGACAGTCTGAAAGCAACTCTCGTCTAAAAAGCGGCCCACAGTGAGAGTGTTGGCCCATTTGCCAAAGGTTGCCGTGCTAGAAATTCGGAAATGAGTTGTTTTTTGACTTAGGCGAAAAATATGGGATGTTTGAAGATGTGTTGCGCGCGCTCAAAGGATGTTTTTATGCCCACAATTCAATGCGACCACAGAGGGCGCTGTCTCCTTGAAAAGTTCTCGCGAGGACTGGAAATGAATATTCGCTCGGCTGCGATGGGAAAATTTTCACTTCGGAGCGGGAACATTACGGAGAATTCATCTAAGAGTGGGAAAATCGGCAAGACGAGCAGTCAGTCCGTTACCAATGAGCTGAGTATCTTGCAAACAGTGCATTTTCCATCGGTTTTCATTTCTAAACGGCACTTTCAGAATAGTAAGTTTTGCGTGGTTTTGGCGGTTGAGAAACGTCGGCAATGGATTCATTTTCATCGTCAAATGGAAAATATGGAACGAAAATGCTATTAAAATCAAAGTAAATGACGACAGGTCAAGACTTTGGACAACATACTTAAATTTGCATACCCGGTATATATGAAATTCGATTGCACACAATGGGCTGTCACACGACTCGCGTGAAAATAATTTTAACTGTTTATCTGGGGTGAAAATGCTTTTTGCCGTTAATCTCGCGTGAAAATACTTTTTGATGATGTTTACAAGACTCCATATAAGCGAACTAACCGAGGTACTCGATGCAAAAGTGATTTATATGTTAAAATACGCCAGCATGTTTATCTTTACGTGTGTTCACATAACCAGACAGAGGACGCTGTCCCCTTGTCACGTCATTTGTGCTTTGAATATTTGCAGCGTGCGGCAAAGAAAGTTTTCCTTGCACTGGTTTTCCAAGATACTCAGCTCATCGAAGACAGACTGACTGCTCGTCTTGCCGATTTCCCACTCTTAGATGAATTCTCCGTAATGTTCCCGCTCCGAAGTGAAAATTTTCCCACCGCAGCCGAGCGAATATTCATTTCCAGTCCTCACGAGAACTTTTCAAGGAGACAGCGCCCTCTGTGGTCGCATTGAATTGTGGGCATAAAAACATCCTTTCGAGCGCGCGCAACACGTCTTCAAACATCCCATATTTTTCGCCTAAGTCAAAAAACAACTCTTATTTCCGAATTTCTAGCACGGCAACCTTTGGCAAATGGGCCAACACTCTCAACTGGGGCCGCTTTTAAGACGAGAGTTGCTTTCAGACTGTCCCGCCTGGCTCAGTACTCTGTACTGCGAAATGCCAATTTGTTCCAGCGTTTGGCACGCACAGAGAAACACCACTGGCTTCTTTCAGAAGTGTCTGACTTGCCGATCGACAGACTTAAATGACGTCTTTTCGACCACCAGGCTGGCGAGTTTCAATTAAATTTAGCTAGCAATCGACACCTCACAGCCACGTAAGTTTCCTATCAATGAAACTTAAATCGATGTTTTAACCGCCAAATGTATAGTCTACGTCACACTATCAAACAATACTTTCCAAGCGTCAATCATTTCACGTGCTCTAAAGGTAATTCAATTCGCGCATGAATATTAATACGCAAGGGAATGAGCTGACTTGGTTTTTTGCATAGTTTCCTTATTTCTCGAAAACGAAGAGGAAATCAGCCAAAACAAATACAGAGCAATGTTTTTTAACAGGAATGAAGTCCACATGCCAAATCTCAGTTTCTATTGAGCACATCGAAAATCGACCAAAAACTGGGAGGACGTTCTTGCCCCGAGCCCTTCAATTGTCCATCATCAGTTAATCCATTAATCCAACTGTATTTGCTGAAAACATTGATCACCATCTGGAGGAATTTGATTCCCCTATTCCACGGGCTGAATTTTCCCATTTCAACCAGATCAGCAGTCCAGATGTTGTTGATCACATTGGATTATGACCTTCTCTTTGTGAATTTACGCATGATTGGTCTGTGGAATTCGTTGGCCAGACGCTGGGCCCAATCACCATCACTCAGCATCTTTTTTTCATTTTTTGGAATCCCCAGTCCCATTGTTTGCTTGGCCTGGATAGTATTCCGTGCAATTGCATGTTGACACTGGTGCTGGTTCCAGGATATTGCATCCAGACTATCAACCATTTTTCAGTCGGCCCAATTCTTACAGTGTTTTACATCCACACCTATGTTTTCACAGCCTGAATAGTCCATGTCGTCCTGCATGGCAACTTCATCAGTTGGTCCCACTGGTTGTGGTACACCTCCAGGATTTCACCCATTTCGGGATTGAATCTAAGCTGTTAATCAAGTGGGTTGTACAGGCCCATGTAGTTGTGACCTGGTAGAGTGAAACCCTTTCTGGGTCATGATAGTTTTCTAATAGCCCGGTGGAGATCGAGTCCCTTACCCAATCCCATTGGTTTGATCCACAAATTGTAACTCATTCTTCTGCCCTTTCATTTGTATTTGGCGTAGTCTGTTTTATACCCTGCAACCGGTGCTTCTGCATCCTGTACGGACATTCTATTCACGGGGGCAAACAGGGTGGGGTCGCTCAGGAGTATACCCAGTTTTTTTAAATCGACCACCCAGGGCATTGATCCACCATCAAGTTTGGGTCAATCGGTTTTGTATTTTCTGAGAATGCCCCCACCATTCTGTGGGGATTGATTCAGTTAAAATGCTTTGAATGGGGGCTTTGCGGGCCTGCCTCCATTGGAAGAAAACATGTTTTGGTGCTTCTGCACGATGTGCATTTAACACTCAGCAGTTTTCAATTGTTCTTGGTTGTTCTGATTGCACTAGACTGGTAAGAATAGTTTAATAATCTTTTCGTTGGCATTCAGGTTTTGGCTTCAAAGATACCAATCATCGTAGGGCATGCCTGTGTTCATTGCATGGAGAAACAGAATGCAATAGTAACCACAGAGTACACTATCAATTTTCTGTATGGGCTCTGTGTTCCATTTGAAGGTGCACATCCGGGGATAATCAGTTTCAATCCTCTGTTCCATTCAAGGGGTGGTGGCACACTGAACAAATCAAAGTAGTTGACTTCTTTTCAGTTAAACCAACAGGCCACCCAGTGGGTTCCCAGATTACCCAGATTTATTAAAGTCAGGGTGAATCCTAGTGGTGTTTTTTCATGTTCTTGTTTCTCAAAAAAACAAACCCCTCGACGGCATCCCCAGAAAATCACACCACTTCCAGAGATTGAAATTCGAAAAGGGGTTGTTTGATGAATTGGGGGCCAGGCTCCCCCAAACCTCCCCATTATATACATTTCCACCAGTGGATTACACCCTGGTTCCAATTCCCCAAAAAAGGTGGTGAATAGTTTGGGTACTGGGGTTTCCTCTGCAGTCACATGCCCTTTCCCTGGGATTTCTGTTTGTGGAACCCCTTTCCAACCAGTTTTTCAATCAGACTGATTGCCAGGGGTACACCCAGTGATGCCAGGATACCCAGAAAACCACCCCTCTGGCCCACTACCTGTTATAATTCCATTCTGAATGAGTGTGTCCTTTCTGAATATCTTCTGTTCGGTTGTGAGTTGCTGGACTGCGTTGGACAGTTCATAGTCTTTGTGTGTCAGCCATTCCAAAACTCTTTTTCAGGCCTTTTCTGCCCCAAACAATACAGCAGCAGTTCCCAGTGCCTTTGCAACAGGTTTGACCAGGGGCCAGGCTGCACTGAAGAGTGCTGAAAAAAGATTGGTGCCCCTCTGTATGGCTCTACGGATCTGTGTTTTGGAGATATTCAGATCCAAACCGGTTCTGTTTGCACTTGATTTTCAGATCCTGTTGATCTGTGTATTTGTAAGATTGATGTTGTGGTTTCCCAGTACATTTTTGGGTTTTAAATGCAGGGGTTACCCCCTGGTGTGTTTGGTAGGCTTTCTGCAATTTTTCCAACTACCCATCTGACAGATGCAGTCTATATGGAAAGTTTTTAGTCATTTTATCATACGAAATAAAAATTTTCATTCGAATGTAAATGAAAATTTCCATTTGGGGCCTGTCCTCTAAACCACCACCAACCTTACCCAATACAATCTCTTCTTCACAGAGCACAGCTGCAAAGATTGTGTAGTCCTGTGCATTAATATTGGCAGCCTCATTCAGTTGGTAGTGCAGAGTCAACTGTTTGGGTTTGTTAGTCAGATTTTTCTTGTTCTCCCACAGAATTAAATAGACAGTGGGATACAGGGAACTGAAATTGGTAGCTGCACACCTGTGTTGTAGTCATTCTTTCAGCACCGTAAATTGAGTGCATCCTCTAGGATCCGCAGCTGTAAGGTCTCATTGTAGTCCAGTTTGGGATACAACTCAGACAAGCCGTACTGCAATTGGCAGGTAGATAGTTTGGCTGAATCGTCCCCATCGATGTAGAATGTGTCAAAAATGTAGGGATTCTGTGTCCTTTGGGCCCACTTGTTCGATTTCATTCTGGAGCACTGTGTTGATGGCTGAATAATCGTACATTCAGTCAGCCAGGATGATTGTTTTCCACTGGGTATCCATTCTTTTCTTCCATTTGAGAGTGTTGTTGCTGTAGATCGGTCGAATATTGTACCAGGAGTAGCTCATGGTAATCAGTTTGCTCAGTGCAACCCGGTAGTTTTTGATCTTATATCCAACATGATGGGCTCATCAAAATGGATGGAAAATCGGGGGATTTCTGTGTTCCCCTGTGGGACTGCAACCAAGCCAGGCACGAATCAAGAAGAATGTTAAACACACTCTATTTAATAGCAATTTTTTGGTGAAATGGTTACGACCCTCATGAAACCAGTGTATTCAGAATTGATATAATCTTGTTTCACAACTTTATCGATGAGTTCATGCTATGACGGAACCCATTGCCGCCTTCAAATGATCAACCAGGCCATGATGTTTGGGGCTTAGGTTAGGGAAGCCTGACCCCAACCCCAGTCTGTGAGTGTTTTTGGGCATGGGCATTGGTCTATTTGATATTTTAGTGAAACTGGACGACAGAGTACCTCTGAGTTTTGGCACTGGTCTACTGGATTTTTTTAGTGAACCTGGATGCAAAAGTGTTTTCGGTTATAACCGGGTACCACAAGTTCTTTTGCCTTTTCGAATGGCAAACCACTGGAAATCCAATAATGCATTTCAGTCATCTGTTGGACATCAAAACCATCTTTTTTTACCCCCCCCCCCCCCCCCTCTTTTTTTGAATTTCCCTCAAATTTTCATGATAGCTATTTTTGAGCTAAAAACACGAGGAAATTAAAAAAAATGTGTACCAACTTCCTAGATATTTTCTGGTCATTTTTTTGAATGTCCCTCGTATTTTCAGCATAGTCTATTTTGACCATAAAATTACCAGACAAAATCAAACAAATGTGCACCAGAACAGACAAATACTATCTACTCACGGAACGTCGAAAGATGTTTTCAAAGCTGACGTTCAGTTCTTTTTCATTTCTTTTTCTTCAAGAGATGTTTCAATGAGTAATTTCAGAGGTTTCTCTGACCATATCTTGAATCCTAAACCGTTCAATAAGCGTTTTCTTTCTCAAACACTGGGCAGAAATATCAATCAAATGGCGTGATTAGCATTTAGGGATCAATAAATTATTTTCACCTCATTAGCTATGCTGAATGTATATGGTCTGCTGGTTACTGATACTGCCTCTGGTACAGGTAACCTAGATTCGACTCGCTGTAGTGGCAACCTCAGCGTTTTTACTTTTTATTGCGTTATTTATTTATTTATTTATTTGTTTGTTTTTTGACAAGTATTATGACTGTTATCAACGGTTAAGATGTATCAACGGTTAAGGGATATTTGTTGATAGGGTTCTATCGATATTCACTACAAGCAAAATAATTAATAGACTCGAACATCATGATTAGCATAATGCGTCCAATGTAAGAAGGACAGACTTCTCTCTTCTCTTGTTTCCCATCAAATTAGGGATACACACTGTATTATTGCAGGCCAAAGTTTAGGGTAATTGTAGCCTCTTGTTGTAATTTGCTGTCCTATAAAATATTCAGCAAACTATTTTAATGCATGATAGGAGTGAAATACTTAAAAAACAGAAGGATGGATTTCTCTCTTTTCTCTTGTTCCACGTCAACTTAGGGATACACACTGTATTATTGCAGGCCGAAGTTCAGGCTAATTGTAGCCTCTTGTTGTAATTTGTTGTCATTTGGAAATAGAACATTCATTGAGTTTATCAAAAATAAATTTTAATGCATGATGGGAGTGAAATACTGAAAAACAACATTGAGTAAGTTGTCAAATATGAAGTGCTTGGCATTTCTTTACTTTGCACTGCATACAGAGTTCTAATGCATGAAGACCACTGCTACAATAACAATAATTGACAATGGTTCCAAGGGTTAACATAGTTTATTTATTGCAGAATGCGGAAGAATGGGCGCAAGACGTTTGTGTTAACCAACAGTGGCTACTCATACACAGATGTGAGTCTTCAAATTAAGTCAGTCTATGTCACCTGAGGGATCTTCAGCAGCTAGGCTTTTTATGACGGCTGCTGTTAGGAACACCAAAGTAGCAACTACTAAATCTTTATATCAGTTGGATGCTTATAAGAGAGAAAAATAGTGAAGGATTGAAAAATGTGGCTCTACAGCAAAACATTTTAGGCTTTAATCAATAGACCATATTCTTATTCTCGTTATTGAACTGGATCTAGCACAAGGTGGATGCTCTTGCATGGAATACATTTACATATGAAGAGATTCCATTTAAGCCTCATGTGCATGCTAGTTCTAGCTCATTAAGGAGAGTACGACTAAGGTCTATTCATTTATTACAAAGTGTGAACTGCTAGCACTGCAATTTTGAAAGTATTTTTTGATTTTTTGTCGCAAAAAAACAATCCATAGCAAATAATCAGGTTTCCTTAACTTTCCTTTATGCTAAAAAATTCAAGCAAAACCATGCAGAGTATGTTTATGAAATCTAAGTGGGTATGAAAACGACGTAATGTAGAAATTGCCATTTGGTAGAATATCTCTTTTCAGATAATAATATTTTATTTCATAATTATTTATTTAATTTTTGCATTTGTTGACTCATTTTAAAAATATGCAACATAAGATGTAGTTTTTATCTTATGTGAAATAAAAACATTTATTATAATAATAATAATAATAATAATAATAATAATGTTGCATTTAAAGACTATTTAACATGTATTCCATGCATCATTATGACACCTTTTGATGGTCATTACCAGAAAGTATACTTTCAATAACGCAGGTATCAGGTTCATTAACATCAAAAAACATTCATTTTAACAAATCGTCATTCATTTTTGTTGGTAACAAATCCATGCATTAGCATTTTTGCATATTCATAAACATACATTAACATGTAAAGGCAACTGTTTACACTATGGGGTACAGTAAAAACCTGCATAAAAGAACAAGTGGATTAACCCATTGACTACCGGAGGTTTTTACATTTTCTGAGTGATTTTCCACCTATAAACGATGAATAGCAATTCGTGACTCTTTATTTGAACTACCAGGGAAAAGTGGTGCTGTCCTAAGCCACTGGAAGCTCAAGGTTTCTGAAAACATCATTTTGACGTAGCTATTTTTTATCCATGAAGCGACAACAATGGCCCAAGTTCAGTTTGCTTGCGATTTCTGCTAAATTTACAGCCATTTTTCATCTTTAGCGGCTGCCTGATGAGCATCATTAAGCGTGACGGTAGCTAAGAGTCCACTTTCTCAAAGAATCGAGCAAGGTGATGTACTTTGTTGTTGAATTTGGCTTGTTACTCGACGAACTTGGAATTTGGCTGGTCGAACACTTAGTACCTTTGGGACTCGACTATTGATGAATTTCTCGACCTACCGCCACATATTTTGGAATTTCTGTGTACTGAAGATGACCACGAGCAGGAAATTTTGGTGGTAGGTCAGAGTGGCTGTAGACTTAGTTTATATGTGAAAGAATTGGGGGAAGGAACAGGCGCTGTCAAAAATTCTCGTTAGTTCCCAGCATGCAATGCACTCAAGATGTTGAAAATGTCGGGAAGGCCCGAATGCACTGGAACAAAAGGCTGTATCTACGCTCGGGAGAAGAATATGAACAAAAAAAGTCATTTCTAAGCTAGAAAAAGGACTGAATTTCGTTATGATGGTTAAATTTTGGTTTTTCGACGGTGATTTCCCTAAAAATTATGAAGGCAAAAAGGGGCATTTTTGTTGTTTCTCTTTGACGTTAAAAACGGCCAGTTTCGTTCTTGTCCAAACTCAAAAGGCCATATTTGGTAAAAATCACTACGTTTCTTGCATTTATTGGATATCCAAATTTAAAGGGCATTCCATTTCGTGCTCACAACTAACAGTTAAGGCAATATTCGTGCGATTGAGAAAGTTGCAATGTTTTGAAGCATGGGAGTTTTTTACAGCCGGTTTTGGCCGACACGGGGTGCCAATGGGTTAAGAACACTCTAGAATGCTGGAATTTGGTCAAAAAAGTACCATGTACATAAGAACACATTCAGCCCGAAGAATGAAAATTGTTCTTATACAAAAAAATTGGCTGCCAGTTAGATTAGAATAACGAGTTGTTTATCACCAGAACTGCTACCTCTCCTCCAAAGTAATATTATTAATAATGCCTTGATTAATGCAGTTAAGGTTAATTAAAATCTTGTGCTTGCACATTGATTTCATCTGTTGGTAGTCTATGCAGTATTTAATTTTTAGAAACAATTTTAAGAACACCTTAAGAACATTTTCAGGCTGATTTTGCAGAAAACACCCGACATATAAGAACAAAATCAGCCTCTTTTATGCAGGTTTTTACTGTATTCTATAGTGCCATATATATACAAACAGTAACGCCGTTTTTTAGGTTGAATAAGGAGAATAAAATTTCAGTAACACACAACGTTTAATGTGTGACGCTACAAACACATCAACTTAGTACATGTCTTTCATGTCACTAAAAAAATGTTTGCATTATTAAAGTTCAGAAAAAATTGTCATTAGTCCACCAAAACACATGTTCTTTTATACAGGTTTTTACTGTATTTCTATGTGCCAATATATACAAACAGTAACGCCATTTCTTAGGTTGAATAATGAGAATAAAATTTCGATAACACACAACTTTTAATATGTGACGCTACAAACACATCAACTTAGTACATGTCTCTCATGTCACTAAAAAAATGTTTGCACTATCAAAGTTCAGAAAAAATTATCATTAGTCCTGGATTTCTTCGCCATCTAAGCACAGTGGCAAATATGTTGCATAAAGTGATACCACTGAGAGCGTTGGACATTTTGCCAGCATGTTCTCAACAGTAAGAACTTCACACTTTACTTTACAATTAAATCATTCAAATCTGAATGGAAAGGTTCACATTTCAAATATTATTCTACTCCGATTTTGTGTGAAAAACCGAGTTGTTATTGACATTTTATTATCCTTATTTAATTATAAAACGGCGTTAAGATTTGTATATTAGCAATGAATGCCCCATAATGTAAATGGTTGCCTAAAAAAGCAACGAAAATGAATGACAATTCGTTAAACTGAATGTATTTTGTGAATGATATATGAAATGAATCATATATGAACTGCGGAAATGAAATCAAATGAAGAATGATCCTCGCAGTTGTGAACGCAATTTATGCAATTGCGAAAAGAAACCTGAAAATAAATTCAGGACTTCAAACCCCGGGTTCAAACCCCATTGAAGTCCTGAATTTTTTCTAGGCTTCTTTTCGCAATTGCATAAATTGTGTTCGCAACTGCGAGGATCATTCTTCATTTGATTGAATGTATTATGATGTTACTGAATGTGATACCAATGACCAGCTAAAGGTTCAACTTTAGTATTAATGAAATATGTTGATCAACCTTTTTATTTCTGTTCTTTTTTTTCCAGAAAATCATGTCTTTCTTATTAGATGAAAAAGACCAGGTATGATGTCTTCATTCAGTCACTGAGTGTTGTATGTGGAAATTATAAAAGTTGGATTGATTTAATTCATAGCCTCAATGAATTTCTCTATCAACCAGGAGAAGCGATGTTCTTATGGTTTTTTCTTTGGGATGGGGGCTCTTTGGTATTTATTGACAGTCGAAACTCCCTCAAATTAATCTTGGTTGTTATTTTGTGTTATTTGGTTCAATTTCAGTCAGGAAACACAACTAAGAGATGGACATCTTACTTTGACTATGTTGGTGTAGATGCCAGAAAACCTTTGTTCTTTGGAGAAGGTAATTCATGACTGATTTGTGGATGAGAATGAATATATGAAAATCATATATTTGAACTGCGGATTAATGATTAAATATATGACTGATCATCACAGTTATGAACACTACTTAAGGACGGTGCCTCCTATTGCTAGTGCGCATTCATTCTGCGCACCACGCAACCATCTTATCTTGCACGATTACTCGCGCGATTTCCTCAGAAGATTGTTTGTTTTGATGGTTATCATATTTTTTGTAAGCTCTTGATTTAGCGGATAGTTTTACAGGATTGGTAACAGGCTGTCTACACCAAAAACCCGTAAACGAAAGCGTTATTGTGGTGTGTTTTATGGAATTACACTGAATCACGCCGGGAAAAGCAATTGAAGTGAAGTGGCAAATAATATAAGACTTAAGCTTAATCAAAACATATCGCTGTATAAACTGATTCAAGGGAATCGCTTAAAAAAGTCATGTGCTACACATATCGGTTTAATACACAACAAATCCGTTTCGGTTTTATTCTTTTATTTTATTGCTGTTTCAACAATAATAAAAAGAAAGATGTTTTCATCGAACGTAAGATATAACATAACACGATATCTTACCTTCATAACTGATGAAAAGCTTGAACTTAATTGGCCTGGATAACGGACTGCGAAAATCAGAAGCAACGAATCATGAATACTGGCTCTCAAACTGCATAGTTTTTATGCATTTCAAAACTCCTTCCAGAAAGATAATACAACCTCAAAACTAAAAACGTGATCTTACGTACGTGTTTGTCTTCCACTTCGCCAGAGCCTAAAAGGGCAAGTTATACTGGAAAAACTTTGAAATTTACGCAAAATGCACATCTCAAAACGTCTTCGAATTTGCTCTTAGCATTCAAAGCCATCTTCATTGAAAAAATGTCCTCTAATTCCCGAAGAATCAAGAAAACTTTTTGTTCCAGCATGTGTCGCCATACCGGATATCCCAGCATGCCCAAGGAAAAGACATGCAAATATTTCACTTACTAGGGAGGGGGTAGAGCAAAAACTGTCTCAAGCCCCCAAAACAGCGCCTTAAGGGGGGACTAACTTAACTACAGACTTAGCGTTGTTGCCAAGGGATTTTTGCGGACTGTATTTTTGCGGACAGTGTTTTTGCCACTGTATCGGTGAAACGTGCGAAGAGGTCAACATGTAAAATTAATAAATTGCTATTGCGCATGCGTAACTTGCCCCAGGCCCCAACCGCGCCTTAGAGAGAAAAATCCCTAAAACTTGGAGAAAATTATGTGAAGTTCCGATTTTTTTTGCCAATCGGAGATATTCCAGCCTTTTTTACAAGCCTACGTAAGCAATTGTTTTTAACGTACATAACTGCAATGATAATGACGAAATGGTAAGAATTTGCGTGCTTATGACGTCATAAATCTCAGAAAAATGCGAATTTCCAAAAATCGATACGTAGAGTTTTGCACCTTGGCGATTGTTAACCATTGGCACCATTTTCGATATCCAGAAGTGTACGCCACTCGAGTTTTAGGCCTTTTTCTCTTCTGGTCACGTGACTTACCAAATATGGTTGTGACTCTAAAATCTTGTAAACCTTTTTGATTGTAAAAACATAGCCAGACAGCTTGCCTGTGCAAGTTAGGGTTTCCAAGATATGAGCGTTGGGAACTTTCCATAGCAACAATGTTAGCTCATTTTGTAGTTAAGTTAGTCCCCCCTTAAAAGTAGAAAATAACCAATTTAGCTCCAAAAAACGCACAGTGACCCCCAGTTTTTACCTCACAAAACGAAAGTGGTAAGCCTACTCAACACATGGTAATTTTTTCGTAGTTCGCAAAATATATTTAGCCTGTGTTTTTGCTCAACTAAAAGGGAGCAGTCGGGGCCAAAGATGCCTCCAATGCAATGATTTTGTAATAAAAACCACATAAAAAAGTAGTTTTTATATCACCAGTTGTTATGTGTTTCAAAGTTTGTGGTTTGTTGTTGCCTTGGTATATGTAAACAGGAATTCTAAGGAAATGTTTAGAGAAATATTTCTTCTTTTCTTTTTTTGGTGAAAAGTCTCTATTTTTTGCAGCTTTGGACTTAATTATCTCTGAAAAATGCACGGTTACCCCCAATTTTCTTTTCAATTTTCGTTAGCCCTTACCAACATCTACATTTTAGCATAGTGATAATCCGCGAAAAAATATCTTCGTATTAGGAGGCACCATCCTTAAGCAGTAGTGAAAATAAAGCCTGAAAAAATTCAGGCTTGTACGGGATTTGAACCCATGACCTCTGCGATACCGGTGCAGCGCTCTACCAACTGAGCTAACAAGCCATCTGGGAGCTGGTCATTTTGTTGGTTCATAATATACCCGTGAGTGGTGAATATATGAGAATGAATATATGAAAATCATATATTTGAACTGCGGATTAATGATTAAATATATGACTGATCATCACAGTTATGAACACTACTTAAGCAGTAGTGAAAATAAAGCCTGAAAAAAAGTCAGGCTTGTACAGGATTCGAACCCATGACCTCTGCGATACCAGTGCAGCGCTCTACCGACTGAGCTAACAAGCCATCTGGGAGCTAGTTGTTTTGTTGGTTCGTAATGTACCCGTGAGTGGTGAATATATGAGAATGAATATATAAAAATCATATAATTTATTTGAACTGCGGATTAATGATTAAATATGTCTAACCAGCATATTGTTGCTATGAAGAGTTTCTAACTCTCATGTACACAGACTATTGACTGCATCTTTGCCATCAAAAACATTTTCAAGTCACAACTGTTTGTGGGAAGTCACATGACCAGAACACAAAAAAGCCTAACATTCAAACAGGCTACATTTTTGGATATGAAAAACGATTAAATGTGAAACTTGACATGTTGATTTATTGAAATTCACATTCTTTTAGAAGTCATGTTGTCACAAATGCTTAAAGAGCAGATTACTTTATAATGGAGATGAGTGTTTGGCCACCATAAAAAGATTACAGAGCTAACATTTTGAGCACTACCAGTACCCATTCGTGAGAGCAATTAAAGCACCGACTTGTAGATTGTGCGTGGTTCACCTAATGAACACTTGAGCTACAGCTCAGGTCTAGAAGTGAAGGGTTTACCTAAAACATGGAATCCGGAATCCAGAATCTAGAAACTGGAATTAATAATTAATAAGAGGGTTAAAAGAACCGAAGAAGACAATAGATGTCTTACAGGAGGAGGTAGGTGACAGGAGTGAAGTCTGGGACTTGGTTTGTTCTTTCCAGTTGAGCCGATGTGGAAGGATATAGGGATAACTATTAACTAAAGAAAGACCGCATGCAGGATCATTAAATGCAACTTAACGAGCTGACCCGCAAGATTTTACACTAGCCTTGTACATGTTTAACCTTAAGAAACAAACAGGCCCATACAGTGCGGCCCTTGCTGCAAAAACAGAGTGAGAAGCATTGCTATTAACCACGTTTATCGCCTACTGTATAAGTAGGCCTGATGGAGTCCTCAGTTGTTGTAGATATCCTTAACCGATCAGAAGTGGAGAGCAGTGGATTTCACGTGCTCGAGGTTCCTATTCAAAAGTTTCAAGGTATATTGGGCACCAGGTTTCAGCAAAGGAACAACTCTTGGAAAGCCCCTAGAAAAAAAGACTAATGACAGAAGACGGTATGAGGGTGAAAATGTTGTAAGCAAATGAAAGCGCTAAAACAATCCTCACCCAGCCCCCATAGCTATCATTTCCAGGTGGGGCATTTATAAACGTCTTTTTTTGTAATAAATATTTTTTGTCTTTTTTTCTCCAATTAATGTCTGAAATTGTATTTATTTCGTGTTTGTTTCTTTTTTCTGTATATTTAAAGTTTTTTTAATTGATTTTTCTTCTTTTGGAGATATTCCGGAATGTACCAGGATGTTCCAGAATGTCCCATGTTCCCCATTTTATCGACGGCCACTCGACAACCTGAAATGTACGCACCGATACAGTTCCCAAGCAATCCGACATGGAGCAACAGACAATGACCAATCAGGCGTAAGCGTTCCCATGCGCAATTAAGTCAAGTATGCAAAGTGATTTTTCTCTGCTTTTTGGTCACGTAGCATTCAAAATAATAAGCAAAAAATAGCTCTTGCTTTATAAAGATCAAACTGAAATGAATAACAAAACATTGAAAACGGGAAAAAAGTTTCTCAAAATCAAAAAAGGTTGATCGAAAATCGAAAGTTGTTCAAAAAGTTGCCGTCAACTTGTGGACAGGCCTAACACTTTTCATTGAAAATTAAAATGATTTGATTTTAAGATGTTCAAAATGCACAATACATTTGATTAGTATCGTTGTGGTGTGATTGAAAGCTGTGTGCTTTAAAGGAATCAGGCAGTTTATTAAAAGCAAAACCAAAGTATTAAAATGCTGCCGTAGAATAAACTTCATGGGCTTGATTGCTGCAAAACTCAGGCTAAGTCATCATATAATTTGTTGACCATATTATTACCCAAGCAACTTCAACCTTTGTCAAAATTTTCTGCCCAACTTCTTTACATTCTGTATTCCGGATTTCATATTTCGTATTCCGGATTCCGGATTCTATGTTTTAGGTAAACCTAAAAGTGAAAAAGAAGAATAATTTGGTCAAATGAAAGAAGTTTGGATTTGGAAGTTAAATTTTAGCTGTCTGTGAAACCTTGTAGTGAAAGGCTTGCGGACCGGGTAGCTCAGTTGGCAGAGCACTGGACTACCATGCAGGAGGTCACAGGCTCAAATCCTGTCCAGACCAACAGACAGGGTCTTACAATAACTGAACAGAAAGTGCTGCCTTTGTAATGGCATCTACAAACAGTTAGACTTTCTAGTCCTCTTGGATAAGGACGATCATGATAAACCATAGATCCTGTGTCACAACACTTGCCCTTTATAATATGTGGGACGTTGTAAAACCCACACACTGTTCGAAAAGAGTAGGGGACATATATAGTACCCGCAGTGGTGGTCTATCTTATCTATGATTTCATATACATCTTTCACATTCATACATGGGTTGGGTGGGTGGGTGGGTGAGATCAAATACGTTGTATTGGCTGATAGCGGCAGCCACTGGCACCTTTACATGCTAACGTCTGATCTCACCCCACAGAAGAATTGCAAACTACCATGAGACTATGTGTAAGGTGCTGTATATAATACTCATTACCACTTACACTGCCATAATTACATGTAGGTCTCTCCGGAGAATCGTTAGGTATGCAGGGCACAAAATAATTTTCAGCAGTGGCCGGTCATGTTGTCCGGCCAAACAAATTTTAGCTCAGTCACATCTAGTTTTTGACTGGTGAAAATATTGACACTTCACATAAGCTTACATATGTTTAGAGAGTCGTCGCTAAGGCCCTCAAGAGTGTAACAGTTGTTATCGCTGAATGTATCAGTGCTTCTTTTTCGATGGCAAGCAGTCTAAAAACAATCAAATCTCAATAGGATGTAATTAGGCGGTGGGGCTTAAGTACAAGTCACATTCCACAGGTCAACATACAGGTCACCGTGCTACAGATAAATAAAGAAGCCCAAAAGTGTCTCCTAGCCCTAATCACTATCCAAACACTTACAGACCAGCAACTGCAAGTTGGAAAATCTTGCCTGTTCTTGACATATAGGAAAAAGATGAATCTGCTTTTATATACCAAGAGCGCAAAGTGTCCATACAAAGTTCTCTACCTCTTTGTCAATGTGCTTGTATCTTGTGATATCTTTTTTCAAGCTAACAGAATAACCTTAGTTTGTAACTGTCAAAGTATGAGTATGCATAATACGCGATCTTGTTCGCTTCATTTGATTGCCATGCTTAGCAGCCAGGCTTTGCATAAGGGTGTGCCGGAAGTTTAACATATTTGAAAGCAAATCTTATCGAACAAGGATACCCAAAAACTTTGAAAACTTGCCCCTCAACAGAAATTCGAGGAAAATGAGCGAATATTCCATTTCCTCACACAATACTGTCCAACACTTCGATTCCTAATCTAAACAAATACTTGTGCAAAAGTGGCATTTAATCCTACAACAACCACTACTTAGTGAAACATTGAAGGATACCCCAATTGTTTCCTTTTGAAAAGGGGCAGATCCCTCAAAGATGTACTCGATCAAGCCAGACTCTAAGCTGGGTACCACTGGTGGATAGGAACTGAGTAGGCCTGTCACCCCCATTCTATCACTTCAGATTTCAAAGGCATGATTCTCCTCACAGATGATATATTAAAGCACACAACGAACACTGGCGACGAACACAGACTTTGCTACGGCTGTATGTTAATATTTATAAAACCACTTCCAAGTGTTACCTTTTCCCCAACAATTGAAACTGACATTACGTTATAACAGTTATAACAACGACTTGATGTTGTTGATTGATGTGAGATTCATTGTAACTGATCTATTTTGCTGATTTTAGCAAGCCACTGACTGGACACTTGGCATTCACAAAGGCGCAGAACGTTGTAGTCTACTAAGTGTACTAATTTGACTGCTTGCTAGTTCCATTAAATTTGCATATTATATGCAAATTATATTATATTGGCCACTTCCACATCTCCCATAATACACTCTGTTTGCCCTCCAACATTTTGCATAACCATTGTTTTTGATTTCTCTTGGAACTAACAATCGTCCCAAGAGAAATTGAAAACAATGCTTATGCAAAATTTTGGGGGCCAAACAAAATGTATTATGGGAGATGTGGAAGTGGCGAATAGAGTTTTTTCCACAGGGTATAAAAAAGGAAACTTAACTGAAAGTAATGTACATGCCTGGTCAAAATGACCGGCAAACTGAGAGTTTGTCCAGACAAATCATCATCTTGACCGGTTATTGTCTGTTGACCGGCTGTTATTTTGAGCCATGGTATGTGGGTTAGAGTGGTGTGGTGTTTGTTTGAAACTGAATTGCAATTTGATACAGTTTATCTACAGCTTTTAGTTACTCAAATTGTTGTGTATCTGCAAGCGACATTCATGACACTCTTCACCTCTTAATAATTTTTATAAGCAAAAAGAACAGTGAGTGAAAAGCAAAAAGTGTCCAATTTATAAAACAATGGACCGTTCTTTGTGTGGCCACAAAGTTAAAAAAGAGGTTAAGTGCTCTTTATTAGACTTTGGCCTTTTAAGGTTATCATACTTAAACAAAGTTGTTTTCTTCCGGACTTGTCGTTAAAATGGTGAGTTCATTTTAAAAACCAAAGTGAGCTTATATGAAGTGTTTTCTCTATCTCCAGGAACAGCACTAAGGAGGGTGGACACGGTAAGGCATTGTTTGCAGTTAGCGGTAATAAAAATGTTAAGTTAATAAGGATTTTTTAGAAAATTGTCTGATCTTAAATGCCGTACGGAATTGATCATGCACAATACAATTTACTGCAGTGTTGAACTTCACCATTGATCCATTTTCAAGAGCCTGAGAATAGTCAAATATTAAAATTCATCGTTGAATTTAGGAGTCTTATGATCATGTTTCATCCTTAGTTTAGTTTAGTTTTGTTGTTGTCTTTTTTCTGTTTTTCTTTTTCCGTGCTTGACTTCTTTGAATTGCAAAAAAAAGAAAAAGAAAACTGCTAACAAAAACAAATAACAATCCGGCAGACGACAAAAAATGTTAAGATCTTACAAAGTGTGCTTGGTTGCCAATCCACCAATTGTGAATTCACGGAAAATTTGTGGCTTCCTTATTGAAAAGAAGTGAAGTTACACCTTTTAACATAGCTAAAGGGAAGTACGATTGTTTGGTGAGTGTAGTCCTGAGAAGGACTGTTTGTGGTGACATTGACTGATGTTTCATTATGATATGATTCCTGGCTTCAAACCATTTACTAGTATTTAAGTAGTTAATGGACGTCTATATCTGTAGGTCCTTTTGTGCAAATAACTTTCTTTTTCCTGTGTTACATATTTTCTCTGCTCTGTTTGAAGTAGTTAAATCTTTTTTTTTTTAATTTGAGATTTGGCCAGATTAAATTTGACTAATTAGACTAAGATTTTTTAAACATTAGTGTAACTTTGTCGTAATAGGTTTCTTTGAATAACACTTTGTCATATCATATTACTGCAGTCTAGAGTGGGGAGTGGGGGACATACATGACTGGAGAATAATTGGGGGAAACTGAATTCCCATACTAAACTTTAAGATGACAGTATGAGTTTAGTTTTCAGTCGCACCTGGTGCTTGTTTCAGTTGAAAAAGCCTTACTTCTGCTCAGATAGGTTAGCTCAGAAAACGAAAATTTAATGTCAAAAAAAATGTGTAGTGCTCGTATGAACTTTTTGTGATAATTTGAACCATCCAGGAGACTGGAACCCTGAGCATTGGTAGGTACTCTGGTGAACTGAAGGAAGGACAAATTTTTTCCGGAGGTGAGTGGGAAAGTGAAACAAATCCTTCATTGCTTTCATTCTCTTAATGATCTTGCACGTGGATTCCAAAGGGCTCACCTTGCCTGCACTACATGTACTTTTTGCGACTGAGAGGCTTTTGACAATCTCATAGCACTATTAAAGGATTTGTGCTGCTGTTGCCTTTGATTATAGGTTAATAAATAGAGAATATTTTCTGTACTTTATAGCTACTAATCAAGATTAGTGAGAAACTCGATGTTTGAAATGCTGTTTGTAGTATTTTGAACTTACTTTAATGAAAATTGTTTCCTATTGTGAAAATGTATTGTCTTTCCTTTGACCATAGATACACGGCTTTTGTTCAATCAGAGTGCGAGATTCTATATGATATTTGAGTGGCTGTTTTGATTTGTTTTGTTTTTGTTTTACAAAGGACTGTAGAGAAATAATGGTATTTATTTTCCTTTCTTGAAGGTTCATCTGATGTGTTTTGCAACCTGCTTGGTGCCGAAGGAAAGGTATATTGTTGTAGATAAGTAGACCTTCAACACTATTCAGTGGAATTAACACTAGACTTCGAAAAGTCATACTCTTTTCATCAGAACGCTGTCACAAACAGACAGTAAAATTGTGCTTCATAGGTTTTCCATTGTTTACTAAATACAATGTATACGGTTATATGCCTTTATTCAGAGTTTGGAGTGCCGACAAAAGAGATCGGAAAAGAGCGTCACTTCCTTGCTGGATCCACTATGATTACCGGTAGTTGCTATTAGAATTTAGAAGAAGAAAAAGACTGCTCACAATCTTAATAATATTATTATCACCAAGTAAAACTCATAAGGGGGCGTTATATACCCGGATATTAATGAAATAAGAAGTGATTTGATGAGGAGATAAATCTCGAGAAGATAATAAGGATTAAAGGTCGAAAAATGACAAAAACGTGGCATTCATGTCAGGTGTAACTCCACGTTAAGAAAGTATAAGGTCTTTATTTTTCGGTTTTTATAAAGCGTGACATGTTTAGCAAGCTATTTTCACTCATTTGTGCATTTTGTTACAACCTAGTGATGCAAACCTAAATATAACTTCAGAAATAAGGGTCTCCCACACATCTGCACAAGACATTTATGCAGCAAAAAAAAAATGGTCTGCTTTCTATGTTATAGTTTATTTTTTCTCACGTTTTTTTATCCCCAGTCATAGTTACCAACATTTTTTTATATTGTACATGTAACACATTTAATATTTTTTGTATGTTGGTATTTACTAATCACTGTTTGTTTTATTGGTTCAGTTATGCCTGATCTCATTTCCATCTTAGGACATCTTGTACATTGGGGATCATATCTTTGGAGATATCCTCAAGTCCAAGAAAAAACAAGGATGGCGGTGGGTTGGCATGAAGGAATTTCCTATTTACTGCTTTGTTGAACACATATTAATGGTTTCCCATCTTGGTTCTGATTAAATCAATTGCGAGATACACACTATATTCTGAACTGTTCAGCACTTTGCCATCCCAGGGGAAATTAATGGAAAGTCTCTGGCCAGGTTTATTGTGGCACAAGTGTTCAAAGGTGCACAAGTCATGGAATTTTAAAGCCTCTTTCTCCTTTTCCTAGTCATGAAAATTTTAAGGAGTAAGTTACAAGGCAGAATAATTAAAATGTACATGAAATGTAATCAATCCACTATGTCAGGAAAGTGATATTGATAAGTTGCTTGAAGTTTAAGTGTTTGACAATAACTTCTATTGCAGAACATATCTTGTCATCCCAGAGCTGACTCAGGAACTCGAAGTGTGGCAGTCCAGGCAAGGTATGTTTGCAGAACCAGCCAAGTTAAGGTTTACAATGAAGATTAGAGGAAAGAACATATGGAAAAGATCACCTGTGCATAGTCACTGGTTTTCCTCTTTTGTTGTTGTTATAACTATGCCGAGGCTATCAATTATTCGGGGTCATTCGGCTTTTCGCTGCTGTCATGTAGTATATTTTGGTGATCCAGTTAGGTTCGATTTCCGCCGCTCACTCGGGTCCGGGCTGAGGAAAGCCCGGACCCGAGTGAGCAGCGGAAATCGAGCCTATGATCCAGGTTGAAACTGATTGACGGTCAGTTGAAGGTTGCATTCACTTTTCTATTATTAATATTGGTGTTGTTATCATGGTTATGATAATGATTCATGATAATTTATCAATAGTTATTTTGGTTTCTGTTTGTGTTTGGAGTGGTGTCCACAATGTTTCCTGTTTCATTTCAGACGTGTTTGAAAAGCTTCGTGATCTAGACGTTGCCTTAGCTGATACTTACAAGTGAGTTCTAGTTTTGAACCACCAAATGCTTAGGAGCAAATAGCTACCAACATAGCCCTCAAAAACTCTGTATTTCATCTTCCTAGAAATTTGGATTCAGGCACCACTGATAAACCAGACATCACCTCAATCAAAAACTCCATCAGGGTAAGTAAAAGTTACTTTGTTTCGTTTCGGGGTTGTTAATTCTATGAAGCACTATGCAGCACTAATAATATAACAATAATAATTAAGGAACTGGTTGACTGCCATTGAATTACTACATGTATAAGCTGGGATGACGACCAAGGTTGCCTGTATATAAGCACCTCTCCTGTATGTGTTGTTACTCTGCAATCCAAATACAAATATCAGTGCAGATTGATCGTTATGGTGGAGAAAAGGATGGATGTAAGAAGAATAATTGATGAAGTCGTTGATTATGACCATTAAACTGTAATACAAAGTAGTACTTTCCTATTTTTGTGGCTCGTCAGTGTCAAGTAGAGGGTTATTAGTGTGATGTTAAGAGCCATTGTCTGTAACTTTCGAGTATGCGGCGACAGAAGCGAAAATTCGAATTTCTTTTTATTTGCCTCAAAAGACCCTTTCAGTGAACTATTTTCAAAAATGATATTTAAAAGTTCCAGTAATTTGTTATTTTCGCGAAAATCAGGAAAGTTCGAAATCAGCCTGAACGCGCTTGAAAGACCAAGAATGTTATGCAAATTAGCCCATTTTCAAAACGCTCGTACAAGACGAGCAAACCTTGTCTTCCATTGATGTTTTCAAAATTGATTTTACTTCCCTTGGAGTTTCTTTTAAGCTGTATTTCATCTTCAACTAAGCTCTCTTTGATTTCTATACACGCGAAAAGAATACAATGTTTGCTTCTCTGTTTGTACGCGGCATCTGCTGAATTTGAGGCGCCACGCAGCTCTCGGAACAGCTCACAGGATTGGCTGAGAAAACAATAAACAAACAACAGAAACAATGGACCCTAGCCCTGAAATAATGGAGCTGCATGGTAATAAGAACCAATGAAATAAGAGGTTATTTTGCCATATTTCAGAAGGCCATAACATCGGGGGTATATGAAATTACAGGACATAACATAGCTCTCATCAACGGAAAATTTTCCTTGTTTATCATACTAAAAGGGTTAGTTTGGCCCGCTAATAGCGAGCATGCTACGCGAAGATATGTGGCATGTACTTTCAAGGTTTCGCCATTTTCTTCATTGTACTCCTTTTGTAAGTCACGCATTACATTTTGAGAAAACTCAACATCTTTGGTCTCTAATAGTGCTTTTAATTGAAGGGCTCGGGGCAAGAACGTCCTCCCGGTTTTTGGTCGATTTTCGATGTGCTCAATAGAAACCGAGATTTGGCATGTGGACTTCATTCCAGTTAAAAAACATTGCTCTGTATTTGTTTTGGCTGATTTCCTCTTCGTTTTTGAGAAATAACGTATGCAAAAAACCCAAGTCAGCTCATTCCCTTGCGTATTAATATTCATGCGCGAATTGAATTACCTTTAGGGCACGTGAAATGATTGACGCTTGGAAAGTATTGTTTGATAGTGTGACGTAGACTATACATTTGGCGGTTAAAACATCGATTTAAGTTTCATTGATAGGAAACTTACGTGGCTGTGAGGTGTCGATTGCTAGCTAACTTTAATGGAAACTCGCCAGCCTGGTGGTCGAACGGACGTCATTTAAGTCTGTCGGTCGGCAATTCAGACACTTCTGAAAGAAGCCAGTGGTGTTTCTCTGTGCGTGCCAAACGCTGGAACAAATCGGCGTTTCGCAGTACAGAGTACTGAGCCAGGCGGGACAGTCTGAAAGCAACTCTCGTCTTAAAAGCGGCCCGCAGTTGAGAGTCTTGGCCCATTTGCCAAAGGTTGCCGTGCTAGAAATTCGGAAATAAGAGTTGTGTTTTGACTTGGCGAAAAATATGGGATGTTTGAAGACGTGTTGTTCGCGCTCGAAAGGATGTTTTTATGCCCACAATCCAATGCGACCACAGAGGGCGCTGTCTCCTTGAAAAGTTCTCGCGAGGACTGGAAATGAATATTCGCTCGGCTTCGGTTGGAAAATTTTCACTTCGGAGCGGGAACATTACGGAGAATTCATCTCAGAGTGGGAAATCGGCAAGACGAGTAGTCAGTCCGTTTTCGATGAGCTGAGTATCTTGGAAAACCAATGCAAGGAAAACTTTCTTTGCCGCACGCTGCAAATATTCAAAGCACAAATGACGTGACAAGGTGACAGCGTCCTCTGATAAACATGCTGGCGTATTTTAACATATAAATCACTTTTGCATCGAGTACCTCGGTTAGTTCGCTTATATGGAGTCTTGTAAACATCATCAAAAAGTATTTTCACGCGAGATTAACGGCAAAAAGCATTTTCACCCCAGATAAACAGTTAAAATTATTTTCACGCGAGTCGTGTGGCAGCCCATTGTGTGCGATCGAATTTCATATATACCGGGTATGCAAATTTTCGGCAGTTTGAAGCTAAAGAATATCTTCAGAACTAGTTAAGCATGTTGTCCAAAGTCTTGACCTGTCGTCATTTACTTTGATTTTAATACCATTTTCGTTCCATATTTTCCATTTGACGACGAAAATGAATCCATTGCCGACGTTTCTCAGCCGCCAAAACCACGCAAAACTTACTATTCTGAAAGTGCCGTTTAGAAATGAAAACCGATGGAAAATGCACTGTTTGCAAGATACTCAGCTCATCGAAAACGGACTGACTTCTCGTCTTGCCGATTTCCCACTCTGAGATGAATTCTCCGTAATGTTCCCGCTCCGAAGTGAAAATTTTCCAAACCGCAACCGAGCGAATATTCATTTCCAGTCCTCGCGAGAACTTTTCAAGGAGACAGCGCCCTCTGTGGTCGCATTGGATTGTGGGCATAAAACATCCTTTCGAGCGCGCGCAACACGTCTTCAAACATCCCATATTTTCGCCTAAGTCAAAAAACAACTCCTATTTCCGAATTTCTAGCACGGCAACCTTTGGCAAATGGGCCAAGACTCTCAACTGCGGGCCGCTTTTAAGACGAGAGTTGCTTTCAGACTGTCCCGCCTGGCTCAGTACTCTGTACTGCGAAACGCCGATTTGTTCCAGCGTTTGGCACGCACAGAGAAACACCACTGGCTTCTTTCAGAAGTGTCTGAATTGCCGACCGACAGACTTAAATGACGTCCGTTCGACCACCAGGCTGGCGAGTTTCCATTAAAGTTAGCTAGCAATCGACACCTCACAGCCACGTAAGTTTCCTATCAATGAAACTTAAAGGGCAGTGTCACGCTATTGTACCATCACTTTAAAAAGCTTAAAACTGCCAGTGCATCAGTGGAAACCTTAAAATAATGGTCTAGTTTTGTTGCTAAAGACTGTAGTACTGCATTGACACCATAAACTTCTGTATTCCATGTAAGATGGCGAGGATGGAAATGGATTGAAATTTGAAAAAACTTGCCAGTTTTTTCAAAATTTCAAGCTATGCATTGAAAAATCACCAAAAATATTATTATGGTTAGCTCTTCCTGCTAAAATTTCATTGGAATTCATCTTGCTGATTCTGTAGGAGCATTTTTTGCACGATAACAGGTAAAAGGCAGTAATTTTGGCAGAATTGAACCAAAAACAGCAAAAATCCCGGTGACAGTGCTCCTTTAAATCGATGTTTTAACCGCCAAATGTATAGTCTACGTCACACTATCAAACAATACTTTCCAAGCGTCAATCATTTCACGTGCTCTAAAGGTAATTCAATTCGCGCATGAATATTAATACGCAAGGGAATGAGCTGACTTGGGTTTTTTGCATACGTTATTTCTCGAAAACGAAGAGGAAATCAACCAAAACAAATACAGAGCAATGTTTTTTAACTGGAATGAAGTCCACATGCCAAATCTCAGTTTCTATTGAGCACATCGAAAATCGACCAAAAACCGGGAGGACGTTCTTGCCCCGAGCCCTTCAATTGTTCATTTAAGAGCCAATTTCTGTAAATATCGAGAATCCGGCGTCACTCGTGAAATTTCGAAATTCTTCATATCTTTGCCTGAATAACACCTATGGTGAGTTATTTTCAAAAATAGAATTCAAAGATCGTGAAGTGCTTGCTTTTTTCTGAAATCGAGGAAAGTTTGAAAAATGCCATGTTACCGCCATGACCCTGCCGAAAATAGTGTAAAATGATGCATTTTGTTATCGCTCGTGTAGATAAACGCGGTGTCATCTATCAATGCGACTTGGCCAGATCATAAGGCATCTCTTGTCTTTCCAAAGCACAAAATTAGTTTGGAAAAGCTACTGGTATGTAACCGTTTTTGACCGTTAAAAATATCCCAGTTCAAACGCTTCAGCTAATGAGCTTATTTTAGCTAACTTCCACACCTCAAAAAGCCCACTGGTACATACAAATTAACGTTGAAATTAGTATTTTCTTAAAGTGCATATTTTGTGCTCTGTTGTGTTAAAATTTCTCCCGCGGCCCGACAAAAGTGCTCCGTCGAGAGACAGAAACATGAAGTCAAGTTTTGCATCGCCGCCATTCTTGAAATCAACATGAACCTTGCCTTCTTCGAACCAGAGCTTCATCAAGAACTAAAAGTCTGCCGATGGAAACCTTAACTCGCTATTCTGAACGCCTAAGGATTACACTACACTTATTCTAAGCTCACTGTTTTCAATCTGTCTGAGAGTGATAACCTGCAACATAAATTTTGACAAGGCCAGAGTAGGTGATGAAATTATGTAACGCGACGCTGATTGACACGGCAATTTTCAAGTGACACTCATTACGTACGCTCATTCTAAATTGCTTCATTCCTCCAACTATCACCTTTGTAAAGTTATGATATTATGATGTCTTGAATTCCTACTTGGCTACCATCTCCGATTACAGAAGAAATTTGTTACATGTAATTGCATGACGTTGACCAGAGGATTGACGAAAACAATGCTGTTGGATAATTGATGATATTTTCATTTGAACTTTGCTACACCGTTCGACTTGAACAGCTGAAATAAAAAGACTATAAAAATAACTTACCTTTTAAAATTCCCTTGTAGACATTTCCAGTCAAGGAAACCACGTTAGGAAGAGATGCGTAATAATCAGGTGTTCAATCGAACGTCATCCCAATTTTACATGGAGATCGCTAGTTGCTCTTATGTTGTTTAGGGAAACTGTGACAAATTCCATGAAGCTCCAGCGATTTGAAACTTATTCACTGTGACTCCACTGATTCTATTTGATGACGTGTGTATCTTTCCGTACCAAGCAAACAAATGTTTCGATTTACCTGTCTAGCTCGAATGGCGCACTGTTTGCCCGCATTTTTCTTTGTATAATTTTGGTACCAGGGGGGAGGGCTGGTGGACTGGCGAAGTAAATGAGGTAGGGGGTAGTGGTGGTGTGAAAGATATCTCTTTGAAGGAAACGTGGAGCCATAGTGAAAGGTATTCTTTTCAAAGCAAAGCTAACAAGAATAGTGCTTTTCAGTTTTTTTTCTTTTCTCCACAACCCCTCCCTGCTCAAAAATGCAATAGTTCCTAACCTAAAATTGCTGCATGTCCTCGCGTATATTTTCACTCTTTCGATTCCATACTCCAGATACCCAAATAAATATTTTGTCCTAAAGTTCAAGGTTTTCTTTTCGAAGGTTACAAAAAATAGAAAAGGGACACTTAAAGTGTATATGACACAAAATTTTTCATTAGCTTGTTCGAAAGAGCTTTCAAAATGATGAATAACGACATTTATTTTATTGTGATAGCACTCTTGGTTGCCGAGTTATTCAAGGTTTTGATTTATGCAAATTAGAGGACTTGTGATGTCACAAGGTGGGTACAAAATGAAGTAAAATCACAAAATATGGAATATCTGTGCAAATACTAAGTCTACAGGTTCTTCATCTTTTTGAAAGCTCTTTCGAACAAGATAGTAAAGAATTTTGTGTCATATACACTTTAACAATATCTATGGAAATAATTCATATAAGGGCCTACTAGTTCTTGCAGGAGGGCTATTTATGACTCTTTCTTTCGAAACGTTGGACTCAGCACATAGCTCCGAAGTAAGTAGTCCCTCCCACAGGCTTTTCACCAAAGAGCATAGCGCCTACCAGTTATGCGGATCTACAAGAATTGGAGGGCTGATGTACAGAAAAGCACAGTCATTTGCCACAGAGATATTCACTTGTTCCTTTGCTTCAAGCGCATCTTTCCTCACCAGCAGTTAACTGTCGCAGGTTCGTGGCGAAAAATGTAAAATAAGACGAAACCTGTCGGGGAAATAGAATTTCTGTGGCAGTGAGCTGTTCACAGTCTCTCGCCATAGGATCCGGTCCCGTGTGCTGACCGCATTTCTTTGGTGACTACATCCGAATGCAGTTACCTCCCGGTGGTCTGGCCAATGGATAAGGTTCTCCACAAGGTAACACTTTTGATTTGCCTGAAGCCTTACGGCCCCGCCTTCCGACCCTCTTGGTTTCCTTTAACGCCCAACCCTCCTTACTGGGCAACCTCGTTCCCAGGGTTTTTCCCTTTTTTCGAAGTGAGGGAAATAGTCCTGAGAACGAGGTTCCTTAGTGGGCTGGTTGTAACTGGAAGAACTGACGACACGGTAGCAACTTGGACAGGTGGAGGAAGGCCTGCACTCTCCTTAGGAGGCATAGTTCAGTTTGGCAAATTCCATCATGGATGACTCTTGTGAGACAGTTTTCTTCTGTCTCCAGAGACAAATGTTGCTCGAGAGTGCCGCCGATACCTTCAAATCCTGTCCCTGTTTAAGATCTGCTCATTTTGGATACCTTGCTTTAGAAAAGGGGTCTTTATTCGAGACCTCATTTTACATACAGAGAGCATACAAAAAGCATTATAGAATTCAAACTTTTTAAAAGCATTGTCGGTTCCGGCACATTTAGGCTCTCTGTGCCACCAGCGTACATACCCTGTTTAAGGCACCCGGTCCAGGTAGGCATCCTGTTCAAGCTGCTAAATATTGAAATTGTATTAAGATTCATGACCCAGAAAACCATACCCTTTTTGGCGGCACATACCCTTTTACATCAATAAAGGGAGTAGCCACCGGGAGGCTAGGAACAGGGGCCCGGGGTGACAACGTCGTCTCCAGGGAGCTTATCCCTTTATCTTTGAAGAGAAAAGCTCCCTGGGACGCGGCTGAGGGTGTATATATATATATGGCCTACACGAGGACGTGCAGTTGGATAGGGTATATGGTTTTTGATCCATCTGTGTTAAACACACTGTTATACAATTTCAAGCGAGTCTGTCGTAATCAGGGTTCACCTGGATCTGTCCTAACAGGGTGTGGTTACAAGACTGTCGTTGAGTATTTAAAAATCCAAAATAGAAAACGTTTATCTGCATTTATTTAGCCTTGCAGGTCATGAATCACCATTAGATCATTTTCAGGACTAGATATCAGCGCTATTGCTTGAAAACAAGATGGCATTGCCCAACACAGGACAGGTATTCCTAAATTATCTTCGCTTGTTCTTGCACAGTGCGCTCGCCCCAAATATCTAAGAGTCTCGCACAGGCCACTAAACAAGGCAAGGGTTTCAAAACCCCCAGCAACACCCTTCTACCCAAACATGTGTCAGGTACCTCCTCCCCTAATACGTTGGGGGAGGGGCAGGTGTTGCGAGAACTCAACACACATCAGTTGAAATGTTAAGTTATGAAATGTTAAGTTCGGTGAGCCCTTGGCTCAGATGGAGAAATACTGTTCTCTACCACGCAATTTCTGTCTCTACGGCAAGTTCTGCCTTTTTTTCACGTTTGACAGCGAAATTGCGACGGTAAGTGTTGGTGACGAAGCAAGATGGGCTTCCAGCAGAGGAACAAGTGAATTTCCCTGCGGAAAAAGACTGTCGGTGCTTTCGTCCCTGCACTGCTACCATATTGTTGTACATTACTGCTCTTTGGTGAAAAGCAAGAAGGTTGGAAAGCTATGAGAGAGACTACTTCCGGGTGCTATGTGCCAACTCTTCATGAGGCTACAAGACCCTACAACTACCAAGCAGCGCCATAAATAGCCTTCCCGCAGCACAGAAGCTTATTCCTCAAGATAACTCTTTGCAAAGATGCCACTACTTTTCCTTTTATATTTCTTGTGACCATCGGAAAGGAAACCTTGAGCAAAACATTTATTTGGGTATCTGGAGTATGGAATCGAAAGAGTGAAAATAAAACACGAGGACATGCAGCAATTTTAGGTTAGGAACCGTATTGCATTTTTGGGTAGGGAAGAGTGGTGAAGAAAAGAAAAAAAACTGAAAAGAACTATTTTTGTCAGCTTTGCTTTAAAAAGAATACCTTTCACTATAACTCCAAGTTTCCTTCACAGGGATATCTTTCACACCACCACTAACCCCTACCTCATTTACTTTGCCAGTCCACCACCCCTCCCACCTGGTACCAAAATTATACAAAGAAAAATTGCGGGCAAACATTGCGCTATTCGAGCTAGACAGGTAAATCGAAACATCTGTTTGTTTGGTACGGAAAGATACGCACGTCATCAAATAGAGTCACTGGAGTTACAGTGAATGAGTTTCAAATCGCTGGATCTTCATGGAATTTGTCAGTTTCCATAAACAACGTAAGAGCATGTAAAATGGTATGACATTCGATTGAACACCTGATTATTACGCATCTCTTCCTAACGTGGTTTCCTTGACTGGACATGTGTGCAAGGCAATTTTAAAAGGTAACTTATTTTATAGTCTCTTAATTTCAGCTGCTCGACTCCAACGCTGTTGCAAAGTTCAAATGAAAATATTATCAGTTATCCAACAGCAATGTTTTTGTCAATCCTTTGGTCAACGTCACACAATTACACATAACAAATTTCCTTTTAAAGGCAATGTACAGCAACGTTTCTGTAACCCAGATGGTAGCCAAGTAGGAATTTAAGATATCATAATACCATAACTTTACAAAGGTGATAGTTGGAGGAAAGAAGCAGTTTAGAACGAGCGTACGTAATGAAGTCACTTGAAAATTGCCGTGTCAATCAGCGTCGCGTTACATAATTTCATCACCTACTCTGACCTTGTCAAAATTTATGTTGAAGGTTATCACTCTCAGACAGATTGAAAACAGTGAGCTTAGAATAAGTGTAGTGTAATCCTTAGGCGTTCAGAATAGCGAGTTAAGGTTTCCATCGGCAGACTTTTAGTTCTTGATGAAGCTCTGGTTCAAAGTAGGCAAGGTTCATGTTGATTTCAAGAATGGCGGCAATGCAAAACTTGACTTCACGTTTCTGTCTCTCGACGGAGCACTTTTGTCGGGCCGCAGAAGAAATGTTAACACAACAGAGCCCAAATGTACACTTTAAGAAAATACTAATTTCAATGTTAAATTGTTTGTACCAGTGGTTTTTTTGTGGTGTGGAGTTAGCTAAAATTACCTCATTCGCTGAAGCGTTTGAACTGGGATATTTTTAACGGTCAAAAACGGTTACATACCAGTAGCTTTTCCAAACTAATTTTGTGCTTTGGAAAGACCAAGAGATGCCTTATGATCTGGCCAAGTCACATTGATAGATGACTCCGCGTTTATCTACACAAGCGATAACAAAATGCATCATTTTACACTATTTTCGGCAGGGTCATGGCGGTAACATGGCGTTTTTCAAACTTTCCTCGATTTCAGAGAAAGGCAAACGCTTCACGATCTTTGAATTCTATTTTTGAAAATAACTCACCATAGGTGTTATTCAGGCAAGATGTGAAGAATTTCAAAATTTCACGAGTGACGCCGGATTCTCGATATTTACAGAAATTGGCTCTTAAGCAGATGAATTTAATTTAGGCACCTTCTACCTTGTTACGTTTGCGAAAGACTCTTAACGTGAAGTTTTTTTCGGTTTAACTTCCTTTGAGTGTTGAGTAAACAAGCCGCGGACATGACATGGAAAAGTGATGGAAGATACGTTCTGTGGACTATCAAGTGTTTTCCTATTCCTGAAATTGTCCTGTCGCCTATTTTTAATTAGTATTTTCCAATCTCGGCTACAGCCGGTCCTGTGGGGAATATACTGTAAATGAATGTTGTTTTACATTCGCGAGCTTCAACTTATGAAAGCAAACAAATATTAGACAGTTGGCACCTGCCGACCTATCATGTTACAATCAGTAATCTTGAACCTTAACCGGCTGCATGTGACGTTTTAACTTTGCTTTCATAAATCTCTATAAATATAAATTGTTTGGCAGCCCTCTTACCAAAAACAATGCATTGGACTAAAAATCAGAAACAGAACATCTACATTTGAGTAATCCCTCATTTGTTAATCATACCCGAGGCTTACTCCGTACTCCGTTATCTAAAGACAACAAGAAATTAATAACTTGGATGAAAATAATAAAGATCACGAGCCTGGGATAGGACTTGGACCAAAAGGAGAACCAATGGACTGTTCACATGTGCTACCGATTTGCTTCAATTATGAATTGCTTCGATTTCATGAAGGTTTTGGCTGTGGAAGTATTGTCGGCATTACAAAATAAATACACTACTAGAGTTCAATTACCAGAGGTTTAGTTTGGGACACCAACATGGCCGCCATGTACTCTAAAAAGTGGTCAGGATTGCTTACCAGAGGTGGTCGCTCACAAGAGGTTCGAATTACATTGTTTGACTGGGAAACGTTTGGTATTTCAGAAATGTGGTCGCTTTATACGGGAGCTGGTCGTGCAGGCGGGTTCGACTGTAGATGATCATTTTTTACTATGTCATATAAAAACAGCCAATCAGATTGCACGGAAACAAACACCGCGTTGATTGTATGAGCCTATTTATTGTCTACGACATGCTAACCCGGTCCAGATAGTAAAAAGCTGGATGGCTACACGCAAGTTATTAGCCAACCAAATTAAAGGATTTAGGATATTCCGGCCCGCTGAGATGCTTTAGAAAAAGGAATCCTTGGTATACCACTTGTAGTGTTCCTGCCAGGTCTCTGTCGAAGCTAATAAAACTAAAATATCGATTGTCTGGTATAGCAAGTATATGCAGTACTTTACAAAGTATCTCCATAGCTGATTTTCACCTCCAAGCTTTGTCTATTGCACCCGACAAAGGAATTTTTTACTAGTTCAGTTTTTTTAACATTGATGCCAGGCATATTTACGCTACAACGAAGCGTAGTGGGGCAACTTTTATTGACAGTCCGAAAACAGATTTTTTAAAGTAGTTAGACTATATTTTCTTACTTCTGTAGAGGCTGTTGTTATAAGGAAAAGAAAGCAAAAACTTGGTCTCAAGTATTCCAGCCGTGAAAAAAATGGAAAGCGCTGCTTTTCACATTAAGTTATCGGCCATGTTCATTATTTGTTTGTTTGTTTGCTTTTTCCTTCTGACAAAAATGTTCATTCGTTCAAACGTTCACTTTATTAATTTTTGCCTTCTATCTATTAAGAAAATTGACACATGTTTACTTTGACTGTTTACTTTGAGTGCAACTTTTTAATTTAACGGTCCTCCATTACTCACGTTTGTAACTGACTGATTAGGCCTCGGGAGCTGGATCCAAGATAAAATGACGTTATATGCGCACTGGTTTAAAATTGCAGTGTGTGAATGCAGGTTATTAAGTATGCAAAACACGAGTTTGAGAGTCTGAAAGCTCAAAATTCCCGTGCTGCATACTAAATCAGCCGGGTTTACACACATTGCATTCTTACTCTCATGAGCTTTTTACGTCATTTCGTCCTCAATCTAGTTCTCTTAAGATTTTGAAGTTAGTAATGGCGGACCGTTAAATTAAAAAGTTGCACTCAAAGTAAACAGTCTTCTGCTTGAAATTAAAGCCTGAAACTTCGCGAGTCGGGTGTTAAGCAAACATGCTTTCGAAATTTGAAAAAAAAAGACAAGTGATTTTCTGATCGTAGTAGCACTTTAAGTCACTGTAACAAATACAGATTGAATGGGTGTAATTCGAGTGGTTATAGTGATCATACATTTGCATGTTGTTTTATGTTATTAGGATGTGACTAACATGATGGAAACGTGTTACGGGAAGATGGGAAGTCTCTTTCGAAGTGGTGAGTATCGAAATTATTTAAAAACTGGTTTTACTACTTTTTACCAAATGTATATCTAGGCATCTTGTAATGAAACTGGGGAACAACTAAATTAACACAAACTACCTCAATAGCATGCAAAAACGTCAGTTTGTTTTGAGTGCTGCTGTTGTTTAATTTTTTGTTTTTTTCGATTCTCTCAGTGTATCAGAGATGTATTTAATAGCTGGACAACCATGGTGTTCTTGTGTACCGACCATTCTATGGCATCTCCTATACCTGAATGTGTATTTAAATTTGCTAGTTGTTAGCAATGTAGAAAGGCGTTTTGCTGATTATTAAATTATTAGGGTCAGTTATACCCAAGTGCACATTCTATGTACCACTATTTTTTCTAGAGAAGCTTACTGATTTTTAAGTCTCAAATGGAAAACATGAATATATAATATACAAAAAATACATTTGGGTACGATTTGTGCGGCACATTTCTTTTGGTCTGTGCCGTTCGGGTGTCAAAAGGAGGTGCAGTTCGTCACCAGGAAGAGAAAAGCTACCTCGCATCACCTTCATCATTGTATCGCAATCATTACAAGTTATTCTGCCAGTTTCTTTATTTTCAATATACAGTTGAACCTCCATTCAACGCACACTCTCTGGACCAGGGCAAATGTTCCTTGGATAGAGGTTGCAGCTAAAAAAAAGTACCATTACTGTTAGAAGTTTGTTATGAACTTGTTCATGCCACTGTGAATCAGTGTGATTTAAAAGTCCAGCACAGTGCCAAACACCGTCGCCTGCTTTTAGGTTGGAAATGACGTTAATATATCTTCTATAGCAACGCAAATACTTCATTAAAATGGCTCAAAGAAAAATTTAAAGCACTGGTTTGTGCAAGGTTGGCAGAAGCCAAAATGTCGCTGCATTACAGGTTATGTTTTACCTTTAACTGCTGCTGACACACACCTTAGGCACTTGGGACTTTGGAAGGAGAAATCAGGCTCTTGTTACCAGGCTAGTATATCATTCATTGTGAATGATGGGTATGAAAAAATCATATATGAACTGCAGAAATGAAATCAAGTGAAGAATGATCCTCATTTGATCTCATTTCCTCGTTTGATTTCATTTCCGCAGTTCATATATGCTTTATTTCATATACATCATTCACACTCTTCTGTTTCACCGGAACATATCAACCCACAATTGACCTGCTCCCAATGTCACTGGCTTCATAGCTCAGTTGGTTAGTGCATCACACCAGTATTTTTGAGGTCACAGGTGTTATCTTTTGGGGCAGTTTGGAGCAACACGTGTAATGCACAAGATTACTCTACACACGAGACAACTTTAATGAGCATGCACACGTGGCATAACCGCTGTACAGAATGACTTAGGCTGCATATCACCTCCCTCTCTAAATAGGAACCTAAATGAACAACAGTGAACAAAACAAAAGGAAGAGGTAAATTCGAGAAAACTAAAGAAAAACTTGTTAAAAGGCCTGAAACAACAAGGTCTCTGAAAATTAGTGAATAGTTGACAATATTTCAGATCTCATTGATCAGTCTCTTTGGGAATCGTGCGGGGCACGGGCACGAACCAACACAGAACTGGGAGTTGTTGGCCTAGGTGCTCCATCATCCGGAGAACTGACTGAGTTGCAGGAGCATTGGGCAGTGGTGCAAGCTCTTCCGCTTCAGGATGAATTCCATTGCTTTCCTTTGGAGGAAATGTCCAAAGAGGCTGTAGGAGGGACTTCAGAGCGTGTCGAAAGTAGAAGACGAACTTTCAGGAGCCTGTGGAAATTCCTGTTATTGCTGAAGGACCTGGGACTGTTGGACAGCAAGAAAGGTATTGCAGGCACTGCAGGTACTGCAGGTGTTGCAGACTCTGGAGGTACTAGGGGAACTTTCTGAGGTGTGGAAACTTATGGTTCAGAAGGTTGTTCCTGAGGGGCGTTGCCCAGGAGGTCGTCAATGCGGCGGTGCCAATTTCGACCATCATCTAAACTGAATGCGATATGAGACAGGTGCCTTCTGTTACAAATATGGTTCCTGTCTGCGATACTTAAGCTTGGAAAGGTAATCTCGGGCTAGAACTCTGTCACCTAGTGAGAGTGTCCTTGATTTGGAGTGGCGGTTGTGGTGTAACTTCGTCTTGGCTTGGTTGTTAGCAACATGTGCATGGATGTCAGGATGAATGAATGACAATCGTGTGTGAAGCTCTCTCTGAAGAAACAGTTTCACAGGCGTGGCACCTGTAGTGGCATGCTGGGTGCTGCGATAGGTAAGGAGGAAATTCTGGATATGCTAAAGTAAAGCACCATCCTTTGTTGAGGATTTCAAGAATTTCTTGAAGGTCTGAACGAACCTCTCAACCTGCCATTGGCAGCAGGGTGGTAGGGTGACACAAGCATGCGTTCATCACTATTTCGCTTTAGGAAATCACCATAATTATTCTCTGGACTGAAAAGGGGGTCCATTATCACTAACGACCTGCTCAGGATAACCGTATCTGGTGAATAGGTTAGACAGAACACTGATAGTAGTTGCCGCATCAGTGCTTCTCATTGGTCCAACCACCTCTGGCCACTTGGAGTATGTGTCCACGACGATGAGGTAGTGCTTTTTGTCACATGTAGCAAAATCAATGTGAATTCTCTTCCAGGGGGCAGATGGCCAAGTCCAAGGAATGAGAGGTGCTATGGGTGGTGCATTCCAAGTCCTGACACATTGTGGGCATTGGCGGGCCATGCTCTCAAGGTCAGCATCTCTGACGAATACTCAAGATATTTCTGTCGAACCTCCTCGTACTTCAGCTGTAGATCGAAATTTTGTTGGGCTGGAACGTTTACTGAGCTTATTGAATTTGCTGAGAAATATCTTCATCTTGGCAATGGCGTGGCAAAGGCAACTGACAACAAAAATAAGAAGACAATTAAGTCAGACCATTTAATTTTAAACTGGTATGAATCAACAGGAACACTTCAAGTACAAGGGTCGAATTCATCAAGCTGTGAGACTTTCCTAAACCAACTGATTGACGGTATAAAGGGAATCGAATTTCCAGCTCCGCGTCTCTCTGACACCTGATGAAGATGGCATCGATCTCGCACTTCAACAAAACAGGAGTGATCTTCCTGGCGCTGGTCCCGACTCTGCTGATACTGTGACAAAATCTGCGTTCGCCCAAGAGCTGGATAAAATTTGGTTTGAAATTAAATCCCTCGATGCCAAACTTTCTGATGGCGGCGGCAAAAGAAATAAACAGGAGGAAAATATCCAAATCATCAATTCTTTGAAACAAAAGAACCAATATCTGAATGATGAAATTTGCATCTTGAAGGCAAGGTTGAATCAAGAAATCGATGCAGTAAAAAATCTTACTGAGGAAAGGGATTCCTTGAAAACTGCACTACAAGTTGTTACGAAAGACTTAATGAATTTGTCCGACGCTAGGCCGACATTCTGTTCTGATCAGTTGAGTGAGGATAACAGCACTCGATAAAAAATGTTTCGAGTGTGAAGACAAAAAAACCGAAGCCTCGAGATCCACCTCAACTTGTTAACCATCGAAATCGTTTTGAGCCTCTTAGTCATGAGGATTCTGTGAAAGATTCTACACCTTCAAGTAATGCGGAGAACAAATTTACAACTGTTTTGGTTGGTGATTCTGTGATTGAGCAAATACAGGGATGGAAGCTAGGAAAGAAAGTTGGCCATCGTGTGGTTGTTAAATCTTTCTCCAGCGCAACTACCAGTGATATGAAGCACTACCTAATGCCTACTCTTGACAAGAACCCTCAACAGATTATTCTCCATGTGGGAACAAATGATCTTCATGACCATACTCCAACCATGGTTGCTGAGAACATTGTGGACCTTGCCAGGAAAATTGAGACCGAAACTAACGCCGAAGTTATCTTATCAGAGCTGGTGTTAAGATCTGACAGTGTTTCAACCGATGCTGTGAAAGCTGTTAACAAGAGGCTTACGAAATTCTGCAATCAGAATGACTGGGGAATTATTAAACATCAAAACATTGATAGTACTGGTTTAAATAAGAGTGGTCTGCATCTAAATGTAAAAGGTAACAACATCCTTTTAGTAACTTAGTAAATGCTTTAGATAGTCGCTCCAAGCATTGAATTCCTGTTTCCCGCAAATGCTGATGGACCTCTGTAGCCAAAGAAAATTCCAATATCTCTCCCGTATTTTCTGACAATGAAATATTTTTATCCGAAGATAATTCCAATGTGTCTCGCGAAATCTTCTGCTTTTTTACCTTCAATACGCGGCTTTAAATCAGCCTCCTTAAACATTGCTAGCTTGCCAAAACATATCGACGAACTGAGAGTTTTGCTTTCTGACAACCCTCTTGACATATTATCTATTAATGAGACAAGGCTCGATGATTCTGTTGGCGACGATGAGGTTTATATTCCTGGTTACGAAATCATTCGCCGCGATCGTGAATGCAACTGTAGGTTGGGTGGGGGAGTTTGCATCTATGTTCGATCTAACATCAATTTCTCTTTATGCCCCGACCTATGTGATAAACACCTTGAAAACTTATGCATCAAGATTCGTAAACCTCGATCTAAGCCTTTTCTTATTGCTACCTGGTATAGGCCTCCTTATTCATCAACCGAAATTTTTTCTTATTTCGAAACCCTTGTTGGCAAGCTTGATGCAGAGAATGTTGAAATTTATTTAATGGGTGACTTTAACTGTAATTTGGCTTCTCCTCAACCCAATATCAACACAGTTTTATTAACCAATATTGTTGATGTTTATAGCCTTCACCAACTAATAAACAACCCTACCCGCATAACTAACACATCTTCCACTTTGATTGATTTGATTTTCACAAATTGTCTGGATAATATTGTTTCCGCTGGTGTGTCCCATGTAAGCCTCAGTGACCATAGTCTCGTCTATGCATTCTGTAAGATCTCTATCAATCCACCTTCTAATAGGCATTCTACAATAACTTACAGGAAATTCAGCAATTTCGATTCTGCTATGTTTCGCTATGATATTTCAACACAAGATTGGGACAGTGTAAACAGTTGTGATGATCCAAACGTTATGTGGGACATTTGGAAGAATCTTTTCTTTCAATGCGTTGATAGGCACGCCCCACTGCGAACAAAATGCACTCGGACACATAAATCACCCTGGATTACACCTCAGTTGAAAAAAAGAATGCATTATAGGGATATTCTCAAACTGAAGGCCATTCGATCTGGGAATGCACGTGACTGGTTGATATTTTAAAAATGTTGCAACGCAGTAAACAATGAAATCAAGCAAGCCAAGGAACAATACTTCAAAAGCGTGTTGCATGAAAATGAAGGTAACTCTCGAATGACTTGGCGGATAATTAATGAACTCACTTCAAGAAAAATTCACAGCTCTACAATAAAAGAGGTCAAATTGAATAACGGTATTATTACCGATCCGCACGAACTTTCGTCTGCTTTCAATGACCATTTTTCTAGTATCGGACTGAAACTTGTCAATGCCATCCAAATGAGTGGGAGCACTCCGTCTCATCTAGATTATCTTAAGGAGACTGAACATAGATTTGAACTCAAAACTACTGATTGCTCAAAAGTATTTTCTTTACTTTCTAAACTTTGTAAATCTAAAGCGACCGGATTAGATAAAATCTCAGCAAGACTTCTTCGTGAGTGTGCTGATCTGGTCGCAAGTTCTCTTTGTGCCATTTTTAATAGATCTATTGTAACTGGTGTTTTTCCTACAGAATGGAAATCCACGAAAGTCATTCCTGTATTTAAACAGGGAGAGCGTTCCAAGTTAAATAATTATCACCCTATTTCTATAATTCCAGTCGTAGCTAAGGTCTTTGAGCGAATCGTATACAATCAATTCTATCAATATCTAACTGAGAATAATCTAATTTCCAGTAATCAGTGACAGGGTTTCGATCACTTCACTCCACTACTACTGCCTTGCTAGAAGCCACAGATAATTGGGCTTTCATGGGCTTTCAATATCGATAAAGGCAACGTTAATGCAGTGGTTTTTCTAGATCTGAAGAAGGCTTTTGACACTGTCGATCACTCTATCTTGTTATCTAAATTAAAAACCAATGGTGTCGGAAGCGTTTCATCTAACTGGTTTAAATCATATTTGGGTAATCATACGCAAAAATGTTTTGTTAACGGTTCCCTCTCTGATAGCCAACCTCTAACTTGTGGTATTCCTCAAGGAACAATCCTTGGACCTCTTCTCTTCATACTCTATATAAATGATCTACCAAATTGTCTCGTTAATTCACATCCCAGAATGTATGCAGATGATACGTATTTGACTTTTGCCAGCAACAATGTTGTGCATCAAGAAGAAAGTATGAACGATGAACTAACTAAAAATTACTGAATGGTTAATGGCAAATAAACTCACTCTTAATAAGTCAAAGACTGAGTTTATGTTGATAGGCTCAAGGCAAAGTTTGAGTACTTTTAATAGAACCCCGTCTCTTACTATCGATAACAATTCTATAAAACAAGTTGAATTTACGAAATCTCTTGGTATATATATCGATGAAAATTTAACTTGGAACGTACATATCGAAAAAATGTCAAAAAAATTGCTTCTGGTATTGGAATCCTGAAGCGAAGCAGGTCCTTTGTTCCCTTTGAAACACTGCTATGTATCTATAATGCTTTAGTTCAACCTCATTTCGATTATTGTAGTGTCGTATGGGGGAACTGCAATAAATTTCTTGCCACTAAACTACAAAAACTGCAAAATCGTGCTGCGCGTATTTTGACCTCTTCTTCCTACGATGCCAATGCTGATTAACTCTTTTTAAGACTTGGCTGGAAGAAACTTGATCTTCAACGAAAATTAAAAACAGCCACTATGGTTAATAAATCACTCAATGGTCTCGCTCCTGATTATGTGAAATCTATGTTTACCAATCGGAGTGAAATATCTACCTATTCTCTAAGGGACTGCGAAGGCAAACCAGCTGTTCCACTGCCCGCACTAACTTTCCAAAAAACAGCTTTAGCTATGATGGTGCGGTGCTGTGGAACAGTTCTAATCTGCGGCAAGCACAAACTTTCGCGAGTTTCAAATCCGGCTGCAGAGGTTTCTTTTCTAGCTATGAATTATTTAATTATGATTATAAACACACGGCATTCATGGAAAGCAGGCATTTTCTTATTGCTATTTTTTTTTTTCTGTTGTTTTAAGATTTGTAATTAGTATATTTAACGATGTAATTAAATAAATGTAATTTAGAATTTACTTTAAGTCCTGATGTTTTACCCATGTATAAATAAAGTTAAATAAATAAATAAATAAATCTACACATGTAACTTAGGCCACCAGACATGGCTTTGGGCCACGGATGTCATTCTAGCAACTCCTGGACGGGACCAGTGGAGCTCCTCTAGTACCGTAAATGCCCACATATAAGAACACACGATTTCAGAGGTCAGGCTGATTGAGTTCTTATGTATTGGGTGCTTAGTGACAAATCAGCCTCAAAATGTTCTTGTAAAATTCATTAATAATTCATAAGACTAACAACCAATCTACGGGTAGTATTTGAGTCACATGTATACCTCTCCAAACCCCAATAAAAATCATTAACTTTCATAAAAGTGTCCTGCTCCGCTAATTAGTATGCATTAACTTTCAAACAGATCTCTACTGATTAACATTACAAACACGACAAACACAATCTATTGTTTCATTTCACAAGTAACATAAAATATGAGCGGGAGACCTTTATGGGCAGTTAAAACGGCGAGCCGCAGGCTAAAATATTTTATACCTCTAGTAACATGTTTTGGATAGTATTACTAAAAATTTAAGAACATTTTTAATACATAAAATATGGGGAGACCTTTATGGGCAGTTAAAACGGCAAGCAGCGAGCCGTTTTAAAGCCCATAAAGGTCTCACGCGAATATTTTATGTATTACTTTAATGTTTCTTAATTTTAATATTTACTATCCATACATAAACTGGAGGTATAATTAGCATATTTTAGGAAAATAAGCTAGATAATTTTTGTAGAAAAAAGTACTCAATACCAAAACAAGACTGCTTGACAGCTGATAAAGTTATGTTATCTGACAGCAAACATAAACTTACATGTTTTGTAATTATGACACTTTTTCCATTTTATAAGAACATGTTACAATTTTCAGGCTGATCTTGTTCTTATAAAATGGGGCCTTATTGGCCAAATTTCAGCCTGGTGTTCTTAATCCATTTGTTCTTATATGCGGGTGTTTACTGTATTGGATCTCTAAGGTTTGGGGGGATGACCACCCTCATTCCCCAAATCAGACAGCCTTGTTCGACAGAGAGTTCATGACGGCGAATAAAGTAAGGTTTTCAAAACCTGGTCTGTGCATTCTTCACTGTTCCAGCCCTGCTGTGTGAGGGTCAAGTCCTTAGAGAGAGTCTTGTCACATGCTGTTTCTCGGGTGATCTGCTGAGCCTTCACAGGGTGTCGACTGACTTGCTGGGCGGCCACATGGGGAAATTGGGTTTTCAACACTTGCATCATGTTGGAAATCAAGCGGGAGCCTGGATAGGGCGTCAGCATTGGCAATGTCTCTTGAAGGCTTGTAGTCAATGTCATAACGGTAGGATGACAAAGAAGGGCCCAACGCAGGAGATGGGAGGCAGCAAGGACTGGTGTGGCACTGTTAGGAGAAAATATCTTGAGTAATGTCTTGTGGTCAGTGTGAAGGATGAATTTTCTTCCATAGAGATACATGTAAAACTTGGTCACGCCAGAGACTATGGCAAGTCCCTCCCTCTCAATTTGGCTGTAGTTCTTTTCCGCTGGGCTGAGCAACCTTGATGCATAGGCAATGGGCTTCTCCACTCCATCAGAGGAACAATGAGAAATAACTGCACCAACTATATGTTGACTCGCGTTGCATTCCAAAACAATGGGCAAGTCAGGGTTGAAATGGACTAAAAACTGTGAGGACGTGAGAGATTCCCTAGCGAGGCGGAAGGATCGGTCATAAGCAGCAGTCCACTGGAACTCTTTGTTCTTTTGCAAGCAGCTGGTTTAGGAGGTGAACTATGGTGCTTAAATTCGGGATGAGCTTGCCATGATAGTTGAGTAGGCCAAGAAATGCTCGCACTTGAGTAGTGTTCTCTAGCTTGGGAGAGATGCCATCAGCAGAGATGTGTAACCCATATAGGTTACAGTCTTTTGCATAAATTTGCACTTGTTGAGCTTGAGGCACAGACCATACTCTTCCAGCAAGTCAAGACAAGGGATAGATTTCTGAGATGTTCGTCATCATCTTTGCCCATGAGGAGGATGTCGTCTTGGATACAAGCCACCTGCTCTAGACCTTGCAAAATGATATCCATAGTCCTCTGGAAAATTGCAGGAGACGATGCAATACTGAAGAGTAAACGAGGATAGCAGTTAAAGCCACAGTGGGTATGTATGGTAACATACTTCTGACTCTCCTCATCAAGGGTCAGCTGTTGATATGCATTCTTGAGATCTAACTTGGTGTATTTCTGACCACTTCTGAGCTTGTGGAAAACATCCTCTGGGAGTGGAATTGGGTAACTTTGGACATTCAAATGAGGGTTGACCGTGATGGCATAGTTGCCGTAGGACTGGGTACTCCCATGAGACTTTGGAACATGGACCATAGGCATGGCCCACTCACTGAATTCTACTTTTCTAATGATACCAACTCTCTCAAGGTGATCATATTCCTCCTCCACTGCTGGCTGTAGTGCATAAGGCACAGTTTCTTGCCCTGAAGAATTTGGGGAAAGCTCCTTCTTTAACTCCTAGTTTAGCAGAAATTCCATTTATAGTTCCCAGTTCATCCTTTAAGAGATCTGAGTGGTTTGAATAACAGAATGCAACTGTTAGGTGTCTTGAGGTGAGACTGAACTCTCAAACAACATAAATGCGAAGGATTTCATTCTAATCCAAACGAAATTCAGAAAGCCAATTTCTCCCCAGTAGTGAGGGCCCAGCACCGGCAACTACAGTGAGGGGAAGAGTTGCAGAATGGAACTTGTATCTAGCATGAACATTGAACTGTCCACAAACTTGAAGAATGGGGTCTCCAGTATACGTATGCAACTTGGGTTGTGCAAGGCTCAAGGGGTACATCTTTGAAAAACCTTGAGTATGTATTGGTAAAATTGTAAAATTGGTCCAAGCTCTCTTAAGCGACCACCTCCCGTAAGCGACCACCTAGGCTTCACATTTTGGTGGTCGCTTACTGGAGGTTCGACTGTATTACCAAAAGAATTGACGAAATAATGACATTTGGATGTATAAACAATGGACAATGCACACCCAATATCTTTTTTGATAGGAAAACACCTTGATAAAGGTGCTACTAGTAGTCTGTAAATGTAATTGATTTGAATTGAGTTAGCAGATTGACGTAGATTGACTAAACAGTCTTAGGGCTGTGTGATTATCCCGTACTCGAGTTATTCGAGTTATGGCGGCCGGAAACGAGTGAAAACATCTGGCATTTTTGCCATCTCAAAGACTTTCTTCTCCATGTACCTGACATGATTGTGAGCATCCATCTTTATGTCACGCACTGTGAAAAAAATCTAAAATTCAAAACTGCTCTATTTTATACTAGAAATAGTTTTCACGAAAGCTGCCCCGTATTTTAATTTTTGAGTAGTTGTGCGGTTGTAATATTAAAAATACTGAAGACATTGTTGCTCATTTCTGTATTGTTGTTAGTGAAATAAAGCAGTTCTGTAAATTTCATGTGGAAGAAACATATTTTCTCCAGTACATCAGTGCAGAATTTAGTGTCGATTGTTCAACAATTGAGATTTAA
>JAEMWC010001345.1:0-17500 GCA_016490735.1 Pachyseris speciosa
TTTCTTTATTTCTTGCCAATGAGGGAAATCTCCTGTGAAGTCGCTAGTTTCGGTGAATCGTTATATTCGGGGGATCGCTACATTCGGGATTTGCTTCACACCTGTGAAATTTTTATCGCTACTTTTGAAGACTGCGAGTAGTCCCTTGTCTTTTCTTTCTTCGTCGATCTTGTGAGCAAACGCGAAGCCAGAGCGAGCGGAAATTGGGGCGAGCGAAGGTCAAGTCGAGCTTGCGCTGACTTTAAATTTTTACTTAGCTAATTCTTAGTATTTGGGCCTGGAGAGCACACAAATAAAAACAGAAATGCATTTCTGACATAACAGCCAGATCTTATCCTACAAGACTGAGTAAGGAAACTGTGACCACATATAATGTGAATTAGTACACAAACACTTTATTCAAAGGCACCTATTCTTAGTTATCATCTTAACCCTTTAAGCCGTGATATCAACATCTACGTTCTCCTCACTGTTTGAATACATTCCCTATGGTTCTTAGTTGAGAGAATTTGTTTAAAAATCAAAAACGTTTCATCTTTAGTGAGGCAGTGACATCGTAAGGAGAAACTACATACTGGTCATTTTTAGGGCTAAAAGGGTCAAATTGAAGAGAAAGTGCTGCCTTTGTAGTGACATCTGCAAACGGTTAGACTCTCTAGTCTTTTCAATCGGATAAGGACGAAAAACCGTAGGCCCCGGCTCACAATACTTGTCCTTAATCTGTGGGACGTTAAAGACCCGCACACTGTTGGAAAAGTAGTAGGGGACGTAGTCCCCGGTGTGGTGGTCTATCTCTACTAGAATGTGGTTATAAAGGAGGGATTTGCAGTTACGGGCCTACAGTAATTGGCGCAAGCTGTTGAAGTGTCCCTGCCAGGTCTCTGGTTGTCATGACAAAGTTCTGGTTACAAAATTGAAGAGAATTTGCAGTGGTCAGGAAGACACACAGATCAATCAAGAATGAATGCTGCCTTCATCAGTGTCAATCACTGCCCTCTCTGAACTGCTGCTGTCACTTTTGCTTCTGCTTCGCCGTTTCTTTCTCTTGCGTTCACTGTGGTGTTTGTGTCTTTTCTTGGAGTTCTGCCGATGATAGTGCTTCTCTGATGAATGGTGTCTCCTCTTCTCTCTAAGTGTCAAAGTATTTAGATGGGAAGACTTTAAACTTCTGCAATTATTTCTGAAAAAGGATTTCAGAATTTAAACCGCATTTGACTGTCAAAATCTGCAATTTTCCCTATCCTATATCAGACCTGACCCTATTTCAGACCTTGGCGTTAACAGAATTTGAGAACAGCATTCGCTGACGGTCTTATTGCCTAATGATGAATAAGTAGCTTATTCTAAAATATACCCAATTCAAGACCAGAGTGCACAAACCGTACCCTATTTCAGACCAAAACGACTAAAACAAAACATACCCTTGGGGGGCTGTACTGTATAAGGGAATACCCCCTCCCCCCCCCAATTCCCCGGAGGGATGTTGATTGTATGTTTTTTTCATACAACCTTTGTATTCAGTATCAGGAGAGTGCTTCACTTTATATCAGCTTTTGATGGACAAGTTACTGCAACACTTACGTTTCAGACAATCGTTTGTCCTCTTTTTCCGTTTCGCCTCCCTCGTCACTACTGCCATCCTTTCTCCGTTTTTCATCTTGTTTCTCTCGTCTGCCCCTGCTGTGATCTCTCTCCTTACTCGTCTCTTCGATGCCTATAGTAACTATCACCTCTTTCCCTGCTCCACTCCCTTTTGCGCCATTTTCTGATTCATCTAATGTCCAGACCCTATTCTGTGATCTGTCTCGGTCCAGCTCTCTGTGTCTGCTCGTCTGTTCACGTCTCCAGTCTCTACCTGATCGTTCTGATCCCCTGCCTTTGCGTGGTGTGTGGCCTGGGGAAAGGTCATCTCTGTGGTTGAATTCATTCCCTAGATTTCGATCATAGCACATTAGATAACACTATGATTAAGCGACATTTGGAAGTCATGAAAAAGAGATATATCAATCAATCACTGGAAACACACCCTTCAGCACTCAAAAAATCTAGAATTTGATAGCACTTTGAAAACCAACTATGCACCCTCAACTTAGGAAGATATAACCAGAAAAAACTCTAATAGAAAAGCGTTAGTGAAATTGAGAACTGGTAATTATAAACTTAAAATTGACACCGGTACATAATAATAATGACAATAATAATAATAATAATATAATAATAATAATAATAATAATAATAATAATAATAATAATAATAATAAACGATTTATTAGTAGTACGTCCACAAGGTGGCTCTTCGCCTACTAATTACAAATCTCAAATCAAATCAAATGTTGGTTTTTGAGGAGAGGGGAAAACCGGAGTACCCGGAGAAAACCTCTCGGAGCAGAGTAGAGAACCAACAAACTCAGCCCACATATGACACCGAGTCCGGGAGTCGAACCCGGGACACATTGGTGGAAGGCGAGTGCTCTCACCACTGCGCCAACCCTGCTCCCCTATGTACATATGATAATATCCGTAGATGTGAAAGACTTTGAAGTCTTTGTGATAATATCAAAGATGAAATCCACTTTCTGTTTCGTTGTTCCAAGTATTCATCAATTAGAAATAACTTTTATGATAAAATAGTTAATAGAATCCCGAATATTAAGCAGTTACAATTCACTGATTTAATTGTTGAATCAATCAACTGTAATGATAATATTATTAATCAGTTTGTTGAGTATATTTCCTCCTGTTCCGATTTACGAAGCAAACTGTTCTGAAACTAGTTTAATTCTTATTTATTCTTTTATCTTATTTGCTTTCGCAATACTGTAATATTTTACGGTCATGCAAAATATAGCTTGCTGTTGTTGTTCGATTTCTATACACGTGCAGAAATTACAATTCTTGCCACGTGGACAACGGTTTCGTTCAAAGCCTTGAAAGACAAAAGACGCAAAAACTAAACAGCAAAAAGTAAGTTGTGTCGATGGAACAGTCGAGCAAGACCTTAGAGAGCAAAACGGTTCAAACGAAAAAACAGTGTTGATCGCTTTTCTTTACATTCCTCGACATCTGTCACACAATAGACCACAATACCATGACTTTGATGAGGATCAAAACTTCTTGACTACTTAATGATGGCCATCAAAGAGACTGCATCAAGTGACTTGAGGAAGAAAAAAATCTACGAGAATATCTTTTGTTATTTTCCTGTTTATTACATTCATTTTGAAATCACTGGTGATCCTTGCAATGTGATTGGATCTCATGCACAAATCACACCATTTTTTTTTTCTCTAAATCGCTTCCTTTCTGTAACCGATCAAAATGAAAATGAAATAATACTAACCTATCAAATTTCACGGATAACCAAATATTAATATTGACAAAAAAAAAAACTGTGATTTTGAAATGGCTGTAATAAAGTTGTAATTGAACTTTATGTCATGCAATTTTGGTCTGAAATCATACTTGTGATTTCAAATCGAACTCGCGCTACGCGCTTGTTCGATTTTGAAATCACGCGTATGATTTTACACAAACACACACACACACTCAGTTCAATTACCATTATTAGAGCGGTTTTCAATTGAGTCTCGAAAGTAATTCGCATTTGCTTTGGTTTTGCATTGCTTCGCTCTGTGATTGGCCAGGAAACCTCGCGCCACTATTCACTTTTTCAACCAATGAGAAGCAAAACACATTTCAACCAATGACTGACTTGCATGCGCGTATTTTCCCGTGCTTTGCACTTGCCAGGCTACATGTAATTGCTTCGTATTCTGATTGGCTCATATAGCACTGTTTCGGTCTGTTGTGATTGGTCAGAGTAATTGCTTTGGTTTTGTTTTACGACACTCAACTGAAAAGCGCTCTAATCTTGTTCAATTTGTATCCTGATTAAGAATTTGATCACTAACTCGGGTCGGTTATGTCTATCAGTTTGTTATGCAGAGAGCCTACTGCTTTGCTTTCTAATTACTCTATTTCTATTTTCTTATTTTCTTATTTTGTAATTAGTTTGTAAGAGAACTATAAAGTTTTACAAGGGTGATAATCCATACTTGAAAAGCCACAGTTGACAAGGAGAGGCTGTGAGAGGGGGGATCAGAAAAGTAGAAAGTGTGTTTGTAAAAACATACTAAACAGATTGGTGACTCTCCACTGGATGCATAACAGCGACCATTGAACATTGCATCGTCGTCTTGTTCTGGTTTCATCACACGGCCCAAGAATAAAATTGCGTTTGACTTGTTATGACAAATCATAAACAGAAATGGGTGGTTAGCATTGAAGAAGGGTGTTTCACCGCCTGAGCGAGAAATGCTGCCGTCGACACCTGTAGCCGCTGCAGCTTGGGTACCTGTCTCGTTTACTTCCACAAATGCCTTGTGAATGACATGGGACACAAAGATGTTCTCAGGGCCTGGTATGATGCCTTTAAAATCAGCATTAACCTTATCAAACATTCTATTGCTCCCATTTTTGGCAGGATGTCATTGAGATCAAACTGCTGTGTCAACTTAAATTTTGGCAGGGAGACCTCCACGTCTTGAGGGCCCGAATTTACTACGGATTGAATAGCCTTGTGTAACTTGTCATGGGTGAGATCTTCCTCCAACTTGGCCAGCCGTGGTGTTATGGGGTAGCAGAATAACCATGGAAAGATCCTTCCCTGGTAGGGCAACTCAAGCACTTGACAGCTTAGCTCCTCAAAATCTTCAACATGACTGAACTCTGCTTCTTCAAAGTGCATCATCTGTACTTCCACTTTCTCACTTTCGGAGACAAAAAATTTCCGAAGTGAAGTGGCTTCTTTCTCAAACTGGCTTTGCCAAAACCCTTTGAAGTAAATAGCATTCACAAGGGTCAGTCTAGTACGGGAGTTAAACACTCCCTGGGGAATCAAATCCTTAATCTTCTGCTTGGTTTTCTCTTCAACCCATCCATTCACCTCTTTCCTTGCTCCCTCAGCATCTTTTTCGTAATCAACCAACGCTATCTCAGCATCATAGAACCTTTTTGTTCCCTCGACGAACTCTTGTACCAAGGTAAAGTTCTTTGCACAAACAGGCGATTCGCGCCAGCAACTCGTTGCCAGTAGCATTGGATTCCTGCAGAGCTTTAAGAAAGTGTTGTTGTTCGGTGTGAAGTTGATCTTGAGTCAGTCCCTCCCAATGGAGAGCTTTGTTCATCTGCTCAGCTGTGTTGCCTCTTGCTCCCATGGAAGTCATAGCAAGTGCAATACTCAAACTGCTTGGTGAATAAAAAAGGTTTTGACCCGCGAATTGCTGATCATTTTTTAGAGCTTTGTGGAGTTCTACAGAGAACTTGTTGTTTGCATCAATCACAGCATCCATCTTGGTGACCTTTCGCCTTTAATGTACGTCTTGAGTCGAGCAGTAGTTAGCATAAGTTGTCGGATCTTACCATGATGGCACGAGCTTAGTGGTTTCCCTTTTCTGATATTGGACTACATGACCCATGAAAAGCTGCAAAGCTCAGCCGGACAAACGTTAAACTTAGCTTTGTTGACTTATATAATTTTACACCAACCGACGAGTAGAGGAAGTCAAACGATTTTCCGCTTATGATAATTTGTGGTATTTTGAGTGCAGGCTAGAGAGCATTTTATCACGTTCCTTATGATGTATTTTTAGGTTAAAAGAGAAAAGCCAACTCGTGTCACATACCGGGTGGATGCTTGGGGTGTGTTTCCACTGTTCCGTAAACTTTAAGAGATGTGCTGTGCGTCCTTAATCTTAGTTTAATGTTTTTTGCGCAGCTGACAGGGAAGATTTGTGCAGGGGCGGTCGAGGCGCGAGTAACAACAAAGCAATAGTCATTCTCCTCTATTTTCGTTTTTGTTTGAGGTATAACTGCTATTTTCCATTACACTGCGGTTTAGTGATATCCCTGATGGCGCGAGGTTAGTGGTTTCTCTTTTCTGATATTGGATTACGTGACCCATGAAAAGCTGCAAAGCTCAGCGAAACGAAGCTCTACTGACTCACTTTGTTGATTTTGTTTTGTTATTTTTTTTTATATAATTTTACACCAATCGATGGTTTGCGGTAGTGAAACAATTTTCCGTTTATGACAACTTTTGGTATTTTGAGAGAACATTTTATCACGTCCATTATAATGACTTGTATTTCCCGTGTATAAAAGAAAACGAAATATCTAGTCTTTTTGACTACCTTTGATGAAATTTTTTATTTCGCTGTTTTCATGATAGTTGGTTTTACAGTACACGCGTTTGATAATTGGAGTTTTAGTTGACAACATATACGAAATATATGTCAAGCAGTGGATAATTACTCGTACTTCCACTTCCGGTAGAAAGTCCCGGCTAGACGATCAAACAGTTTCATCCAAACAAACATAATGTTGGGTGGCTAAACGACCTAAAGGGACAATGTTTGAGCAAACACGAGACAAAACGAGTCCACCGAAAAACTTTTGCGTATTATCACTGAAATTTCGACGTTCATTTGGTTGCTTTTTACTGGCTGTACACGCTTTGTTGGTTGGGGTGGCTAAACGGGGTTGGGGCTACTCCTATAATGGCCTATACGGGGAGGCTCCGCCCGAAAGGGTACCTTTTTCATGCTTCAGGTATATGAAAGGGTAGGGAAATCTTTTATTTAGGGATTTGAAAAGGCCTTTCATTGTTCAATATTTCGAACACACATACCTTCTGACTGTAGTGTTCCAATGGAAGGTATACGAAAGGGGTACCTTTTCTGTCAAAAATGGTATATAAAAGGGTAAGGGGTGGGACCTCGGGGCAGAGCCTCGCCGTATTAACTTTTTAGTACCCCCCAGGGGGGGGGGGGGGGGGGTAAACGATCAAACATCTGTTCGTAACGCGAAAATGTTTGATGTAGATCAAACATGGAAATCCGTTAAAATGCAATGTTGAGAGGCGGCTGCACGGTCAAACATGCTCGTCCAACAGATGTTGGATGACACCTCTTCCTAGTTATCATCTGTACCCTTTAAGCCGCGATATCGACATATACTTTCTCCTCAGTGTTTTAATACATTCCGTTTGGTTCTTAGTTGAGAGAATTTGTTTTAAAATCAAAACGTTTCATCTTTAGTGATCAATTCCTTAATTCTCGTGAACTGTATGCTTTATTAAGCATTGATATTGTAAGGAGAAACTGCATACTATTCATTATTGGGGCCTGAAGGGTTAACCATACGTCAAATTTGTCATGAAAAAGTTCTGGTTACAAAAGTGAAGAGAACTTGCAGTGGTAATGAAGACCCACAGATCAATCAAGAATGAATGCTGCCTTCATCAGTGTCAAGCACTGCCGCCCTCTGAACTGCTGCTGTCACTTTTGCTTCTGCTTCGCCGTTTCTTTTTCTTGCGTTCACTGTGGTGTTTGCGCTTTTTCTGCCGATGATAGTGCTTCTCTGATGAATGTTGTCTCCTCTTTCTCTTCTTTGTCTTCTCTCTTGAGTCATAAGAAGGTCTGTCCCTTTCATATCCTGCCACTGTAGCCTCACTTTCATCAACATTCGGGGAGAGTCTAACATGGAACAAATTCCGATAAAAGTGTCAAAATGTTTAACTGGGAAGACTATAAACTGCTGAAATTATTTTGAAAAATCATGTCAGATTTTAAATCACATTTTACTGTTTATGTTGTTGTTGTCAGCAGCAGGAGACTCCGTTACTTTTGGCCTCACTTTATATCACCTTTTGATAGACAAGTTACTACAACATTAGACTGCGAGTAGTCTCTAATTTTGGCAATGTAAAGTGCGGCGGGAGAAAGATAGGCGCGCGCACGAAGTTGCGAGGTGACGCTCCCCTGGCGTCGCGTCTCCTCGACCTCGAATTCCGCGCGTTCGTGTATTTCTTCCTTCCCACTATTAGAGACTACTCGAAGTCTACTGCAACACTTACCTTTCAGACAATAATTGTTTGTCCTCTTTTTCCATTTCAATTTCACCTCCCTCATCACTATTGCCATCCTTTCTCCGTCTTTCATCTTGTTTCCCTCGTCTGCCCCTGCTGTGATATCTCTCCTTACTCCGTCTTTGATGCCAGTAGTAACTATCATCTCTTTCTTTGCTCCAATCCCTTTCGCGTCTTTTGCTATTTTGTTTTCTTGTCCATTCTCTATCCCATGATCACAGGCTTCCCAAGCTCAAAATTCGACTCTGCGTCAGCTTGTTTATATAGAGAATTGTATGGGAAAGTCACCGATCGTAAAAAAGTATGTAAATAACTATCTAATTAGAAATAAAGTTTTCCTACCTCAAATGTGTCGCGTACTTGTCTCTTGTGCCGATTTTGAAGCCATTCTGACGCCGTTTAGTAAAGTTTTTCGAAATCGTTGTCTCTCCTTCTAAAAGAAGGAGAAGGAAGACCATTTCATCGATCGCATCAATCGCTGGCCAGACGTCACTCCACAAATCGCTCTCTCCTCGAAAGGAAAAGTCCCGAATCGCAATAAAACCAACAGTTCCATAAAGCCCAATAAATTTCACTCCATCTACGTGTGCTTCGGCGGTCAAAAGACTCGTGAAGAACAAAAAATTTGGCTTGAAGTTCGCCTCTTCGGCTTTCCTGATATGCTTGTGACCGACTTGGCGACAACGGCCGTTAACGCAAGGTCAAGTAGCTGGTTTCTGATTGGTCCATTTGAATTAAGTCACGCGCTGACAACACGACCTCTCACGGGAAGTTTAAAACTGTCCAACTAAATACCCATGGGAAATTCGAAAGAACGAATTTGCATGTAAGTTTATGGCTATAGAAGTTGGTTTTAAGAAAGCTACAAAAAATAATACTTCCACTAGTCAGAATTCTGCAAAACTTCGGGAAGTGAATCTTTACAGCGTTAAACAAAAAAAGCCATATGAAACCTAAATTGCTCGCCTCTTTTTTCTCAAGATTTTCCACCTGAAAGTGTCGAGGCCATACAACCAAAGTGCCCATAAAGCTACTTTTGTAGCCAGGAAAAATATTGCTTCTCAATGAGCCACCAACATAAAAATAGTCGCATTTTCTTATTTAACTTCTCAACTACAAAAGCCAAATTGTAAACTGAATAATTATCCCTTGAAGGACGATTTTCCAAGCGGTCCTCGCCAGTTTTTGGCCGATTTTCTCTATTGTTTGCGTATGTGTTCCTAAATAGCTTTCGAATTGAGCGCCAGAAAGCGCGGAAAAGTCCCGGATATGTCGCGCCATTCTGCGCGATGCTCGGTTTAGTAACACATGCTCAAGTTTCCAAGCAGCTTTTTAGTATGTAGTTAATTAGTATTTTAGGTTAGTTCAGTTAGGGATGATTAGTTACTCTTTCATCATTTTATAATCTCTGCTGAACTATTTACTGTGTATAAATAAAGCCGTTACCGTTACCATTACCATTACCACTTCCAGGCTTTACTCTATAATGTAAATACTCCTAATTAAAATCCAGTGACAATGAGTATTATTCAGTCCAAATGTTAAAAAACGTAAAACCAGAACATCTTCTTCAATAAATAAATGATTATTAGACTTAATAAATTGACATTCCCGTCTCTAGACTTCTCGCTAATCATTCTGGTTTCATCACACGGCCCATGAATAAAATTGCATTCGACTTGTTATCACGAATCATAAACAGAAATGGATGGTCAGCATGGAAGACGGGGTTCGCGCTACGAGTAGCCCCGACCACACCTGTAGCCGCTGCAGCTTCTGTGCCTTTCTCATTTACTTCCACAAACACCTTCTGAATGATATTGGAAATGCAAATACCTGGGCCAGGTGTCAGTCCTGTAAAATCAGCTTTTCCTTCATCAAACATATCTGTTGCTCCCATTTTTTGAAGAATGGTGTTAAGATGAAACTGCTGTGTCAGCTTGAATTTTGGCAGGGAGACATTCACCTTGTGAGGATGGACTCTGCAACGGATTGAATAGCTTTGTGTAACTTGTCATGGGTGAGATCTTCCTCTAACTTGGCCAGCCCATGTGTGTTATGGGGTAGCAAAATAACCATGGAAAGATCCTTCCTCTGGTAGGGCAACTCAAGCACTTGACAATCTAGCTCCTCATAATCTTTAACATGATTGAAAAATTCCGTTAAGTGCATCGTCTGTACTTCCAACTTTTCACTTTCGGAGACAAAAAATTGCTGAGGAAAAGTGGCTTTTTTCTTAAACTCGCTTTGCCAAAACCCTTTGAAGTAAATAGCATTTACAAGGGTCAGTCTAGTATCGGAGTCAAACACTCCCTGGGGAATCAAATCCTTGATCTTCTGGTTGGTTTTCTCTTCAACCCATCCATTCACCTCTTTCCTTGCTCCCTCAGCATCTCGCTTGTAATCAACCAAGGCTATCTCAGCATCGTAGAACCTTTTTGTTCCCTCGACGAACTCTTGCTTCATGCTAAAGTTCTTTTGCACAAACAGGCGATTCGCGGCCAATAATTCGTTGCTAGTATCATTGGATTCCTGCAGAGCTTTAAGAAAGTGTTGTTGTTCTGTGTGGAGTTGATCTTGAGTCAGTCCCTCCCAATGGAGAGCTTTGTTCATCTGCTCGGCTGTGTTGCCTCTTGCTCCCATGGAAGTCATAGCAAGTGCAATACTCAAACTGCTTGGTGAATAAAAAAGTTTTGACCCGCGAATTGCTGATCATTTTTGAGAGCTTTGTGGAGTTCAACAGACAACTTGTTGTTTGCATCAATCACAGCTTCCATCCTTGTGACTTTTTGCCTTGAATGTACGTCTGAGTCGTGCAGGCGAACAAGAGCAGACAAATACAATTTATAGACAGGTTAAATTCTCTTAAGGCAGCAGCGCATCTTTTGCCCTTAGAAGGATCAACAAGTGATTCACAGTCCAAGCTTTGGTGAAATATTAATAGAAATTTGAAAGAAGACCAAAGACGGACAACTTCTAAATGACAATTTCATCACTTGTTGATCCTTCTAAGGGCAAAAGATGCGCTGTTGGCTCAAGAAAATTAACTTGTCTATAAATGGTATTTGTCTGCTCTTGTCCGCCTGTGAATCACTTGTTGATCCAGCGTCTGCTGATTGAAAGAAAAATATAAGAGCCCGGGAGGCCCACATAATAGTCCCATTCACTACTTGAATCAGCTGTGTTGCCAGCATGGTTGTCCTGGTGGTGTAGTGGTGATCACACACGACTAACTTCCGGCGAACGTTAGAAGTTGTCCGTCTTTGGTCTACTTTCAAATATATATATAAATAATTTTACACCAATCGACGACAAGCGGAAGTTAAAAGATTTTCCGCTTATGATAATTTGTGGTATTTTGGTAGCAGGCTAGTGAAGATTTTATCACGTTCCCTAGGGTGTATTTTTCGGTTAAAAGAGAAAAGCCAACTTGTGTCACATCCCGGGTGGATGCCTCGGGTGTGGTACCTTAGTCTGTAAACTTGAAGAGATGTGCTTCCGTCTTTGATCTAAGTTTAATGTTTTTTTTTTTGCACAGCTTACAGGGAAGATTTGTGCAGGGGCGCGTCGAGGAGCGAGTAACAGCCAAGCAATGGTCATTCTTCTCTATTTTCGTACTCATTTTGTTTTAGGTATAACTGCTATTTCCATTACATTGCGCTTTAGTGATATCACTGATGGCGTGGTTAGTGGTTTCTCTTTCCTGATATTGGACCACGTGGTCCATGAAAAGCTGCAAAGCGCAGCCACACGAAGCTCTGATGACTGACTTTGTTGGTTTTGTTTTGTTATTTTTTAAATAATCTTACACCAGTCGATGATTTGCGGTAATGAAACTATTTTCCGTTTATGACAACTTGTCGTATTTTGAAAGCACATTTTATCACGTCCCTTATAATGACTTGTATTTTCCGGGTATATAAAAAAAAGGAAATTCGTGTCACATCCCTAGGTTATATATCTAGTCTTTTTGAGTACCTTTGATGACATTTTTTATTTGGCTGTTTTCATTATAGTTGGTAATACAGTACACGCATTTGATGGTTGACAACATATGCGAAGTACATGTCAAGCAGTGCCTTTGTAATTACTCGAACTTTCCACTTCCGGTGGAGTACAAAGCCGGCCCCCGGCTAAACGATCAAACAGTTTCATCCAACATTGTGTATTTTAGATATTTTTTAGAACTTTGTCGAGCCACCTGGTCCTGCTTACAAAATGTCGCACGTATTGCATTATTTACAAGTCAAACTCGCCAAAATTGTGATACCAGGTCCTGGGATCCACTTACAAAACAGCTAAAGACACAACTTCACAGAGGGTAGCAAAGGGGGGGTCGTGATCCCGTTTCACGCACGAATTTGAAAAAAAATTCGCGCATCACGTATACTTTTTACAGACTTTCACGAATCACGGATTGAAATCACCATAAACCCCAGCTTTCACTTTGTCTTGTATCAGAAACAAGAAGACAAGAGACCAGAGTCATACGTGGAAGTTGTTCATCGTGGCAGAAGTAATAATAGTAACTAGTTTCGACCGTCACTGCTGGCGTTTCATCAAGCAATGATGCAGACTGGTTACGCAACACGATGGTATTGATGCTGTCATTAGGGTGAAATCCCATCCGTTGCTGACGACAGGCTTTTTCGCGAGGCTCTTTACTGAAGCGACTGTGACTCGAAAAAGCAGGGGTGGATCTAGGACTAGGACGCCGACTGGAATAAACTACGGCCGATGAGAAAGTATCTAGGGGGCTCCGGGGGCATGGGGGCTCCGGGGGCAAGGGGGTCCGGGGGCATGGGGACTCTGGGGCATGCTCCCCCGGGAAATCTTGAAATTTTAGTACTCGGACTTATGCGATTTTCAGTATTCTGAGGGGCAAATCAAAGCCTGCTATGTGTTTTAATGGCTGTAAGTTCAAGTTAACTTTTGCGTTAATTAGAAAGAATATGCGAAAAAGATCGACAGTTATTAATGGGCTTTCCAGTTATATTCAGCTGTATATTTACAAATCTATGTTATCGTACAATACAATACTTTATTTAAACACGTCACGTCTAGGAGCTATACAAGCTCGTTCGAAATACGTACGTGTATTCCTAAAATGTAAAAATTTACTATGTTACAAAGTTAAAAATCTAAAACTTAAAAATTACTATGATCTAATATATATGGGTACTATTAACTACAAAACCTACATAACTATTCATTAAACATCAACACAGAGAATCGTCTCAACATACAATAAAATCTGAAAACCTAATAAAAATACTGATGGGATAAAATGCGCAAAAAGTTAAAAGTATAATTTTCTCAGTTCACTCTTGAAATGGGCGACATTGCTCGTCAGTTTAGCTCTTGAAGGCAGACTTTCCAGAGCTGCGCACAGATGCAATTAATGAGAAGAAAACAAATCATAAGTTGACATAACTGAAACTTCGTCTCACCGCACAAACTAACAGCCTTTGATCTCGTCAAGACAGCTTTGGCCTGTCAGTAGCTGGACTGGCAAAAGAACTGACAACATGGCAAGAAGTGGATGGAAATAACGCTAGACAGAGAATCGCAAAATAACTAATAATCGCGAACCAAAATGCAAAGTCACCGGCTCAAGCAGGTGCGGTAATAAATGAGAAATTAATCCTAAAAGGTTTCAAGGTCCCTTAACGGTCACTCTGTACTTCACAATGCTTGACCGTTGGGTCTGTTATTTTCACTCTCTCAATTTCAGACGGCCCCGATGGTTTTCGAAGCGATGCGATAGGAAATTTTGGAATTTTCACGACACTAAAAAGTGTAGTTCACGTGTCCCGCATATCTCCAGAGACAAATCACGCGTCACGTGCATTGTGAATTCACGAATCACGTATCTCTTTTAGTTCCGTTCACTTTTCACGCACCAATTTTTGCCCTCATCACGCGTCACGTATAAACCCTTTGCTACGCTCTTCACAGACTTCACTCCGTGAATGGCCATAATCGCCTTAAATTGCTTCTCACCTCTGTTTTCTTTTAAAGGATTGCCTCTACCCATCAACCCAGCTTTATGATGCCAGGCACGGGGCTTCTGAGGAGGAAAATGGCTTGAAAACACACTTATAAATCAGATACGTAACGAATTCTAGCTGCATTGATCGTTTGAAATAAACGACAGCTAGCGTGACAAACGTGACAAGAAAGATAGAGCCTTCGGCTTTGTCGACCAGCGAAACCTCCGTGGTAACATGATGGAATAGCCAGCTCGATTTGACCTCCTACCCTCCAATCTCGTACCCAGAGTCCTCAGGCTCTTTGGCCAGCGGTTAGTCACCAGGAGAGACTCTAGGATAATGGAAAAATCAAATTTTTTGATTGCCTGGCCCGTAACGGCTTCCATTGTTTTACTCCAGATTTTCTGGGAAAATGGCGGTCCATTATCCTAGAGTCTCTCCGGACGTCTACCGGCAGACCAAACAGCCCGAGGACTCTGGGTACGAGATTGCCTACCCTCCAGAAATTGCAAAAAAGACACGCAAAACGTCTGTAAAAAAAGAGTTAAGAGACTGGGTATTAACCAAAACAGCACCAAACCGCGCGTTTAGTTCATCAAGGAGCATATTCCTACTCCTTTAGAATATCTTTGATGAGATGTAATGTCTTTTTATTGGGTCGTTAGTTCATGATCACTGCAATCAGTTTCACTGATGGCACGTGGTTACTGCATCAGTGGTTTCCCTTTTCTAATACCCGCTATCAAAATCTGCAAAGTGCAACTGACCAAACACAGCGTTGTTGACGTACTCTGTTGAAAGGTTTTTGCGGCAGTGAAACGATTTTTATGGTAGTGAAACGACTTTCCGCTTATGACAACTTGTGGTATTTTGAGAGAACATTGTTCACGTCCCTTATAAGGATTTCTTTTTTCCGGGTACAAAAGGAAAAGAAACTCGTGTCACTTCTCAGATGGATGTTTGGGGTGGCTTCCCATTGTCGGTTCAATTTTAAGAGGGTTATCCAGCCACTGGCACACATTATTTGGTTGAAAGCCCCTAAAGATCTATTACGGATACCTTTTGACCCACACACAAAAACTTTCAAGATCTCAGTAAGGCAAGATTGACACAGTTGTATTGTTGTTTGCAGTCATATTTTTGCGTGACAAGCTCGGTTTAGTAACACGAAAATTTGGTTTATTAACGGAGTTGATAATGTAAGTTGACCACTGTACAGGAATTCGAATAGCTAAATCGAAACCCTGAACGGTGGTCAATTTACATTATCAACTCCGTTGATAAACCAAATTTTCGTGTTTCACTCCCCCACCGACGCAGCACCACAGTTTCTTTAGAGACTAATCCCCTTTATTCATCGGTTTAGTAACACATGCTCAAGTTTCCAAGCAGCTTTTAGTATGTAGTTAATTAGTATTTTAGGTTAGTTTAGTTAAGGATGATTAGTTAATCTTTTATCATTTTATAATCTGTGCTGAACTATTTACTGTGTATAAATAAAGCCAGTTACCATTACCCTTACCATTTCCAAGCTTTACTCTATAAAGTAAATACTCCTACTTAAAATCCAGCGACAATGGACGTATTATTCAGTTCTAATGTTGAAAAACGTAAAACCAGAACATCTTCTTCAATCAATAAATGATTATTACACTTAATATATTGACATTCCGTCTCTTGACTTCTCACTAATCATTCTGGTTTCATCACACGTCCCATGAATAAAATTGCATTCAACTTGTTATGACAAATCATAAACAGAAGTGGATGGTCAGCAAAGATACGGATGGATTTGAATGGCTAGAATCGACAGAACTAGCCATCGATAAGCGGAAATTCTTGCTTAATCGATTATTTGTGAAGCAACCCATACCACCAGATGAAGACTAAACCTACTTTGACTGTTATACTATGTTTTTGCTCTCAATACAAATGTATTTCAAACCGATATCTAGCGTGTTGTTCTATTGGAGTTTATTTCTTCAGTCTTATTGTTTGGTATTCTCAATGTAACGAAGACGATTGATTGCATCCTAACTTCCTGATACTTTGTGCTAAACATTTCGTAGTTGTTGGAGCTGTCGTTGTCAATAAATGTATTTTTATTCATTTCAAACCTCTGTGTATTTGAATCATTTTTGTATTCGCTAATAAAAGGAATAATGTCTCAAGAAACGTGTTGCTCGAAAACATTCATTAGTCGCGTGTTGAAAACTAAGCGCTCCGAACGTCCATTGTTGTTGTTCGATGGTAAAGCTGTCCCATGGGCTTCTTCTCTTGAGTTTGTATACAAAGATAGAGTTGAGAGAAGAGTTGAGATCCGTTTTTTTTTTTGTATTTTCTTAATGTTTATTGATTTGAAATTATTTATAATTTTTTTATTAACACGCATAATTCATAAACAAACAGACACATTACCGTATTTATTTACAAAGACGCACCTCAGTTCCTCTTAAACTCTCTTCTATAGTTTTAGATACAATGACTTGCTTATTACAGCGCAGCAGCAACACAAGATTCTATATCAATCTAGTTGTTTTTGTACTTGCCCCATTTCATATTGTGAGCTTTTAATTTATTATTTGATTTTACGATCATTGTCTCAAGCTGGTAAATCATTTTAATTTTGGAATTAAATACTTTAATTGAAGGAAGAGATCTGTAGTATCTACAAGAATATAATTACTGTTTAGCAATTATCAAAATATGATTAACAAATAACTCGTCTTCGCACCTTAGAATGCCAAACAGTATATCTTTGTCAGAAAGGTGTTCTATCTTAACTCCTTGATTGTCAAGCCATTTTATAACCTCGGCCCAGAAATGCTTAGAATAGTAATAAGAAGTAAAAAAGTGCTCCAAGGATTCGCTCATATCACCACAAAAGGAACATGCCGGAGATGGTATAATACCTATTTTGCTTAGAAAAGAGTTTGTTACAAGACACCTGTTAAATAATTTATACTGAAATTCCCGCGATTTTGTGTCTAAGGAAGTGCGAAATGGCAAGCTGTAAATCTCTTTCCATTCTCAAACATCATTAGCATAAAAGGGTATTAAAATTCAGTTGGGCAGTTGGTGGAGTGATGACTCTATTTCGAAGTTCCTTATAGACAGTCTTTGAAACCACTGTTTCCAATAAAACATTTTTTCCCATTTAGACTGGCTCACCAACGATAGAAGCAGACGTGGTTAATGATTCACGCCTTTCAGCTGGTAAGGCATCAATTACAGAAATAAGTCTAAAGATATCTAATGGCGAGATGTTTAGTTCTCTCAACTTGTAATTACTTTTAACAATAAACTCATTGTTATCGGAGATCAGATCCCCCATTCTAACAATTCCTTTTTTTGCAAGATTCCCAAGAAACACAGATTTGCCCCCGATATAGATGAATTTATTGTTCCACGCAACAGCTTTGGAAAGATCTTGTCCGTTTTGATCCTGTAAACTTATGTGATTTGCTGCGGAACATTTTGCGAAGCTTCTGAAGCATTCTTCGTAAAATACTGGAAGCTTTATAGGCAATTTCTTCAAATCAAAATCACAACATGAGATAAATTTACCCCCAACGGGTTCA